>JAACJN010000176.1:0-98398 GCA_013368555.1 Collybiopsis confluens | reverse complement strand
CTAGAATACATGAAAGAAGAAGCTAGACTTACCCGAAGAACGCGATGTCCAACTTCTGGACTGGCGCTCTTCGCCTCCTTTTCTACTTCAACCTCGTCGTCATCAGGGCCCTCCACCTCCTCATTCCGCTCGTCGGGTTTGGTAGATTCTGGAGCGTAGTCCAGACGGTCTTGGCCAGGAAAGATGAACCAGGACGAAGGGTTGTCGAGCAGCGAAATAAGACAGGCCCCTCGAGATCGAAAGGATTTAGAGGGATGGGCGGGAAACCTCAAATTTCTGCTTGCTGAGACTATAATAGTCCTATCGGAGGATAGTTAGACTAAGAGAAAATCGAAAAGAAAAAGAGAAAAGATTCACCTGGAGGTGGTCGAGCTCAGTCTCGGGAATTGCCCAACCTTTTAAGAGGTTGACCTTCTCCTCAGTGGTCAAGAAGCTAGATATGTCGACGATCATTTGGTGGACGAAGCCACGAGCGATCATCGCGAAGAGCGGGCAATTTCGAACATTACCCCAGAAATCGGACAAATAAGTCTGTAAGAAGGACATTTCAGTCAAAATTAAACGAAAAATGAAAATAAAGATTAACTTACCAGAGCTGGACGAGCATCCTCGAGTCCAGCCTCCAGCAAAACCAGCTGTTCGTCCTCATCGTTAGTCCGACGTTGATAGTAGGCGTCAGAAAATGCGGCTTGAACGCGTTTCACAGCGATGAAAAGATCAGATGCCTCCGCGTACAAAAAATCGTTAGACGCGACGGCGGGCTCGTACCACTTGACGAGAGCTTGTGGATACGTTGTCGTAGGAAAATCGTTTGTTGAAGACTTTGGAGACGGCGAAGTCGTTTTCAAGGTGGGGAAAAGATAGTCAGCGATTCCGGCTTTGGAGTAGTCGGGGTCGAGAAAAGCAGAAGGTGGTCGAACACCTTTAGAAAGAAAGACCTGGCAGCTACCGACTAGTTCGTCGCTCATATCTGCAGTCGATGGTAGTCGTAACCGTGGAGTTGACGACTTTGGAGGCATGATGAAAGGAAGGGAAGAAAGAGCGAACTGGTTGAAAATTTTCAACCGGCGTCCTTTTATTCCAAGACAGGCTGCCTACGGCAGATTTAATATGAGTCAGCAATCGGACTTCTTTGATCAGGAAAGAAAGACATACCGAGCGACTACAAAGAAGAGAGAAATAAAAGAAAGTACGCACTGTGGCGTGTCCAGATTGTAAAACTGGACTTAGGCGAAGTGGGACGAACTTTAATTGATCATTATTGATGGATTCCCGCTTTGATCGATGCCGACGTCGGCATCAAAGAGTCAAAAATGCTAAATATGCGAACTGAGTCTCATGGACTAGTACGAAATAACACGAAAGAAGTAGATGGACATCAGTGTTGCACTGTATCGAAGGCAGGAGAACGACTGCGTGAACCTTAACAAACTAGACTAAGACCGAGGACGGTCTAGATCTTTAGTTTGGGGGAGATGATGCGAATATTTCGCGTTCATCAGTAGAATCGTTCAAAGTACCGAATTCCAAAGTAGGAATATGTACTAGAGAGCTGAGACCAGCCCGAGTTGTCAGCTAACAAGCTAGACTGCTATGCATGCGGAGTACCGAAGTTGGATCATGTATCTGACTGGTATCACTAAGGTCATAAGAGTGATCCATGCTCGTCTAACTAAAGACGGCTCAGAGGAACTTGGCCCCCACTCTTACGAGTTGGTAGACCCACCTTATATCCACCAAGGACCTTTTAACGAGCTAGCACTTTGCTTCGTACCAAGGGCATGATGACTTAATGCAACACCGATGAACGGAACTTACTCCAGTGGTTTCGTATTGGCCTATGGATGCAGTCGTACTTTATGCGAACATGATAATAACCTGTTAACTCGGACAAGAGTTATACAGTATACGCCTATATGATGCTTTACTATGGAGAGTCTTGACTACGAGCTAGACTACTCAAATAATAAACGATCTCGCACTAGAGGTTGAGACGAACGCTTGGAAGGAGTCAGACACAAGTCAGACTACCGTTCCGGAACTCGATGATTTTGAAACACTTAGATCAGAATAGATCTACCCGGATGCTGGATAAAGTGGAGTGCCGAATGGATATTTGAAGTTCACCCGACGATCGGAAGACTTGGATAAAAGATTGGAACGAGTTAGCCTTGCGATCGGTCCGCCCCATATGCTCATCCGCCAATTACCAATCGAACTATCGGACAAAATATAGCTAGTCACTACGTTGGAGGCTTCGGAAGAATAGGTTTAGGAAGTTCCCGAGTATTTCAGGAGATTCGAGGCGTTTCATCATTTTCTGGGATCTTGGACCTTTACCGAATATTTGTTATTTCTTTTCACATATATACCTTACATTAGCTAGTTAGACAACAGATAACACCCCGCGGACGAATTCACACCTTTTCCCGAGACTTGTATCTCACCCCATATATCCGAGCATAAGTCCCCGTGTGGCACTCAAAACCTATACCAGAGAATAAGTCCCTGTGAGGCACTCGAAATTATATACCAGAGATAAGTCCCTGTGAGGCACTCGAATCGCTCAGTTCTACCGGAGTGGGTGTCTGAGACGTGCGAAACAGAGAGAAAACTCCTGTGTAGCCATCTTATTCCGAAGAGGATAAAGATAGATAAGTTAGACACGGTCGATTGCCCTAGCTCCCGTTGTCCTTGTCGAAAGAAGTTCTATAAACGAGCCCAGGAAAGGTTGTGGTGAACTATCCTGTGTATATAACCAAAGAAATAAGCCTAGCCTAGCTTCGAGGTCGATTGCCCTAGCTCCCTCGTTCTAGTTTGATTGAAATACGCCTCGTTGGGTCGATTGCCCTAGCTCCCCTTCGTTGTAAAACACCCCATCTATAAAATCCATACAAGGTCGATTGCCCTAGCTCCCTTGCTCCTGGTACTAGTTAGACACGGTCGATTGCCCTAGCTCCCGTTGTCCCTAGTGTTTGAGAAAGAAGTTTGAAGTACATACGAGGTCGATTGCCCTAGCTCCTTCGTCACTGTTGTAATAACATATAGTCTAGCTCGAGACGGTCGATTGCCCTAGCTCCCGTTCTCACTAGCACCAAAGAAAGAAGTCAGACCACATCTATAAAACCATAAAACATAAAACGCAGTTGAGCCCTAGCTCCTGTAAAAGAAATATAAAAAGCTAAAGAACCCGCGGAACCTTTGACAACGCACCCTCGCACCCTTTATAAAAATTTGATACGGCGGTACCATACGAACAAGTCTAACTAAGATTAGTCTTTGTTTTGTTTTGGTTGTGGTTTAGTGGAGATCACGCACACTGCGCATTAACGCCCAATTTATTTTTGAATTGGGGGGGATGACTGATGACGTGAAAAATTCGTTCATTCACCTCAACCCCTCCCCTTGTTCTAAAGAATGAGATCGTTCACTTTCATGATCCTTGAGGGGCCAGCTGCGACTTCACAAAGCCTTTTTATACCAGTCGCATAATATCATCACGAGAACCGTCGACGGTACAGTATACGGTCCGGGAGAAGCATGGGGACGAGCTTTTCTCAGGACCTAAGTCAAAGTATAACACCTGGGAGAAGTCAAAGCTGTTCGGTATTCAAGCAAAGCACGTGAGCGCATTCGCTTTTTTTCTTCTCCAACATGGTCCGTCTAGTGAATCGGCTCCTGCCGGCCTCTCTCTAACTGCGCTCACTCGTACCTACAGAAAATATCGGTACTGCAGCATGATCCGGCTTCACATATGGCGACGAGGCCTGGAGATCCTACCCCAATATCCAGAAATTTAAACCCATTGATACACCCTTTTTCGCGGGCACGAGAACGGACGAGAGCCTTGAACGCTGCGAAAATGGACAGGATCTTTGCAAAACCTGTTGTAGATGCGCTAGAGGGGCATATAGATGCTGTGGAGGTGCTGGCTAAACAAGGAGGCTCGATATCAACTGTGGCCAGTGGAAGTTGGGATGGAGGTATGGATCCTACTTTCATGTACCTGTTCTGAATCTAAATTACTATCAACATCTAGCCGTATTCGTTCATAATTTGTCACAGCGAACACATCTAGGTCGATTACCACAAGCGCACAAAGGAAAAGTCACAGGACTGTGTTTTACTGACGAGTCTCGACTGCTCAGTTGCGGGGTTGATCGAAATGTAAAACTATGGAAAATTGGATCTGTGCGTCTTTCTTTGTCGTTCTCAATAGAAGCGCGGCTCATCATCTTGGTAGGATGAAGCTTTGAACACTTTCCCGGGTAAATTCGCTTTCAAGTGCGAGGACGTTTCATTCATTGCTTGAACCAAACTCAACAGATGTATTCTGGCAGCTCGATAGATCATCAACGGTCATCATCACTATTTGCGACCGCTTCTACGCTTGTGCAAGTATGGGACGAGACCAAGTCCGTGACATTTCGTATTTCCTTTCGGCTGTTAGCCAATCATTTTCGTTTACAGGAGTGCACTCAGTCCGCTTCAACCAAAGCGAAACTTCCATTCTTGCCTCCGTCGGCTCTGATCGCACTTTTACGCTGTATGATATTCGAACCGGGAAAGCGGAACGTCGAGTTGTGATGCAAATGCGTGCCAATGCCCTGTCATGGTCCCCGACATTCCCTACCGGGATTCTCCTGGCATCCGAAGATCACAACCTCTACACCTTCGATATCAGACATCTGGACTCACCCAGTCTGATATACAAAGGCCATGTAGCTGCAGTAATGAGCTGCGACTGGTCGCCGACAGGGACAGAATTTGTGTCCGGAGGTTGGGATCGCACAGTACGAATATGGCAAACGGAGCAAGGGTTTGCTCCTGAAGTATATCACACAAAACAGATGCAACGGTATGGACTTGTTATCTTCCTCAAAGCATCGAGCTGAATCCTCATCGATTGCAGAGTGTCCTCCACAATCTTCACCAATGACGCACGCTTCGTTTTGTCCGGCTCCGACGACGGTAATGTTCGCATATGGAAAGGAAAAGCGTCAGAAAAACTGGGAATCGTCACTGCACGAGAACGCGCGGCTATTGAGTACAAGAGTAGTCTCGTCGAGCGGTGGAAGATGGACAAAGAAGTTGGTAAAGTCGTACGGTGAGTCATTCATTGATAAGTCATGTTCGATTGATTTCATCTGCCGCTTTCCAGGAAGCGACATCTTCCAAAACCAGTATATGCCGCCCACAAGCTCAAAAATACCATGCTGGACTCAAGAAGGGTCAAGGAAGAGAGAAAGAGAAAGCATACACGCGCGAGCGAGAGCAAGCCCAAGGCGGAACGCAAAAAAGTCGTTTTGGTGGAGCAATCTTGAACCACGTATACGGTATCTTATTACAGGTAATCTTGATCGACGCAGTAATGCGATTCGGCTGCTGTTCGAACAATCAAGCTTTATGATGTTAGAAAGGACCGCCCAAATGACGGAAACCATGTCCTGTCCGTCTCTCTATTGCTGACGGCCCGTCCCTGCTCTTAATTTGTCCTCCGTCGCATAGTCAAGTGATTTACCGCCGAGGTCAAATCTCGCGGATTGATGTGACCTCATTCAACGAGTATCCCATCTATCAACCAGTTGAGGAACAGTGGCATCTGATGAAGTCTGTAGCAACCGTTAACTGCCACTGTTACAGATACAATAGATGACCATAATGCACAGTACCGGAAGCTGAAGCGACAATTTTGGACATTATTTGTCCGTGCCGCATTTTTTGTTTGGGGTCCCATCATTTTGACTTCCTTCCACTCGTCCGCTCCTGTCATTTACATTCCTTCAGATCGTTTTCATTCCTTTTTCACCCCACCCACACACCCACACGGGAGCGACGCGGGCCCGCTTGGGAATGATTTGTGTTTCTTGAGCTATCGTACAAACAATATGCAATAGATGGGATTCTTGTGTCTTTCTCAGACTTTAATTCTTCGGTGCGAGTCCCTACACCGGATTCAAGACCTTGCTCTTTTCATCCCGACCTGCGTGGAGTTTCTGTTCGCGTCCTCTCTGATCTATAAAGTGTGGAGATCTGACCGGTGAGCCTCCTTCCCTGAACTCAGACTCATAGCCCCTGATTCTGTTTGCAGAATCCTTATTTTTCTTATGTTCGAAGGCTGGACCTATTTTGCACTGGCTTTGCTTGAGTTACTGTCCCACTTTCTCTCCGCTGTGCGGGACAATCTTCAAGTCTTCAAGGTCATCGACGTTGTCCTCGGTGAGTCTTTGTTCGCGAGCAATCGAACAGCCGATTAATCGCCGCTATATCGCAGGAGCAATTTCTTCCCTTCCTTTACTTTTTTACACAATTTTTCTGTGTGTTTTCACATGGAATCGACTGATGGACGACATTCCACAGCGGTTGCAAAAACTTGGCAAATTTCGCATGGTGGTTCTCATCCCGGCTGCGGTAGCCTTGAACGGGATATCTTCTTTCATTGGGATAACACACCGATGTGAGTTAGGTGAATTTAACCACTGATATATTATATCTGAAACGATCCATAACTGATACATAGCCATAAACTCTTCCATCGAAGTGGGCTTCGGCACCGTACAGGATAAAACATTGTGGACGCTCTTCACCGACCTTGATATTGGTTTCGTCGCCGCTTGCCCGTGATTCGAAAATTTTGGTTTTCCCCGCGACTCGTTTTCGTTTCTTAATCGAATACGTGCACTGGTGCTGGACCGTCGCCATTTGAATCGTCAAGGTCGAATACTTGTTGAAGGATAACGGGCGACAGTGGCGGTAAAAAACAGAAAAGCGCATTCGTTGTCATTGTCATCATCGTCGTTTGAGGAGGTCACAGACAAACGTCCCCCAAATCGGTGACAGCCCGCGGCTCCCCGGCCCGCATGACCTGGACCGGCCGGCCGGCTTTTGACGCTTTCACCTGAACCTCCACCTCTGTCTAGTCCGAACACAATGTCCTCCCTCACTTACCTTCAGGCTGGCACGTCGACGAAGCTATCAAGCCTGAAGAAGTTTTTATCCGGTTTGGTCACGACTGGGACTCCCAGTGCATGAGGATGGACGAGACGCTGTATTCTGTTGCGGAGAAGATTCAGTATTTCGCTGTGATTTATCTTTGCGATATTATAGAGGTCCCGGATTTTAATAAGGTGCATCTATTAAACAACTGAAGTACTCATTTATGCTGATACTCGTATAGATGTATGAATTGTACGACCCTTGTACCGTCATGTTCTTTTATCGGTCGGTTTTCCTTTGGTTGTTTGACTCATTGTCCGACTCTGAGTGCATATCCCACATCCACGCAGAAACAAACATATCATGATCGATTTGGCGACTGGTAACAATAACAAGATGTATGTTGCTCGCGTCTTTCCTTATCCATTTGCTCACCTGCTATTCTAGAAATTGGGCAATCATCATACTCCCACACATCAAAAGAGCGCACTTGCCACGTACGAAGTGTTACGAATCATTAGGGAAGCACAGGGTAGAAGTGTATTGAATCAGGATCCTCGTATGTTGGATTTTCATACCGGTCTCTGGTTATTCTCACCCTCATTTCGTCCCTTTTCTGTCTAGCCAGCATATAGACTGCCAATGGTTCAGACTAATCTCCCTAGTTTCTCATGCGCCAACCTCAACGCACCAACCTCAGCTGATACGACACTGTACAATACTTCTTTACCAGTGCGCTTGATGACGCACAGGCCGAATGTTGCGACATCAGTGTTTCCATGACCACTTAAGCCTTTACGGCCGGCTCAGATGATCGCTGCGGTGTTCGGTTTTGGATTTGGGAAGTAAACTGCGCTCGGAAGCTGGCGGAGACGACAAGGCTAAGGAAAAGGTCGTTCTTATCCCGAATACAGCTAGCTTGGCTATTGGTCAAGCTGTTGGCGAAGTAAGTTTCAGATAGCGGCTTGGAGTCTTGCTAACGGTTCTCGTTGTCCCTCAGGATATCTCCACATCGATCCAGTCACCAGTAACTGTCCTAAAAACTGTCAAGAACACTACCGAACTGGAAGGCTTCTGACAAAGTCATCTCGGAGATTGGATAGCCCTGGCTAGGTATTTCCATAGCTAGAAGAGAAACTGTAGGGCCAGGATGAACTGACGGAATGGGAGGGTGCAGAGGTGCTTGAAAAGTACAGAAGGTATGTATAGTTGGTACAACCTTCCAACAGCTGATTCGAACCTTCCCGCAGCGAGCTTTGAGACTCTGTTGGATTAAGTTTTGACACCATATCTTCCACTGGCCCGAATGGCGGGTGAGCCCATTACGTTCTAAATCTGTGAAACTGTTCTTTTTTTCTCATCAATTGAACCTTTCAGCCATCATCCATTACAAACCCGACGAGAAGGGCAGCGCAGTCATCAGGCGCGATCAGATTTATCCGTGTGATTTGGGAGGTAAGATTTCCTTTTTCCCTCTGTAGACGGGGTTTGTCAAGGCTTATTTTTATTTTATTTATCTAGCTCAATTTCTTGATGGAACATCTGACGCGGACGTGGGTGGGTCTCTCTCACCGCTAGTTTTTTGTTTTCTTCATGACCCTCTTCGCTCAGCATTTTGGTAACCCTACGGAAGAAGAGCGACTCTTGTGTTGCGGGGACAGTATTCCCGAGCGGAACGACAGCTGCGCGTTTAATATGATCTAGTTCCTGTGGGGAATGGCTGATTTGCTATTTTTTGCAGGATATATAATGTGCTTCAACGGTGTCTAACACGTGACTAACCGCCCTTTCAACTTTCGCAGCGATTCATGAGCCAGAAAAGCGCTATGGGAAGACGGTCTAGGTGAGATCTCAAATTTATCTTCTCCCATACTGACGTTGCCTTCCCTCCCGTTCTTTGCTTTGCCCGTCGGAATGTATTTTCCTATACTTTCGGTCTGTCCGAATCTCTCTCTCTCTCCTGACTGATCATTGTAGACATGGTACGGGACATGGTGTAGGGGATTATCTCAACGTACATGAAGGCCCACACGGAATAATCGGTACACGTATATGTACATATTTATCATACTCATCCGGTTTGATTTTCTTTCACTCACAAGGCTTTAATTTCTAATAATAGCCTCGAACGCGAGCCCTTTAAAAGCCGGAATGATCGTCTCAAATGACCCCGGGTACTACGCCGATGGCAAATACGGAATCATTGAGGTTGATTGTGACGGAGGCCGAAACGCCTTGGAATTTTGGAGAAAAAGGTTTCTTGTGTGTGGTTGAGGAGGCGCCGGATCGGATTTGGGGTAAAATAGCATCCTGGCTTTGCTTCAATAGCAGGAGGATGGTTGCGTAGTGCGTTCACTCAATACAGCCTTAGCTAGATGTGCTAATGATTTTTAGGCCGTACAACCCGAAACGCTTGCACGGAGTAGGGTCATAATTCGACGCTGTGGTTAGCCCGTGATCTTCAACGCACCATGCGTCGCCGAATGACCAGGGAGTCGAACAGCGTGAATGGAATGAATTTTACGCTCTGGGCTGCGCCTTTTTTTGTGTACATATCATCTTGGACGAA
This sequence comes from Collybiopsis confluens, assembly GCA_013368555.1. Taxonomy (NCBI): domain Eukaryota; kingdom Fungi; phylum Basidiomycota; class Agaricomycetes; order Agaricales; family Omphalotaceae; genus Collybiopsis; species Collybiopsis confluens. The sequence goes on along the minus strand of JAACJN010000176.1, from coordinate 88,893 downwards.
CAATTCATTGTTGTTTTCTATCCGGTCTCTCATGCGACTGCCATTCACTTCTAAGATGCCGTTCAAGTGTCAATGCAGATTGGAAGTGTTGAGCCTACACTACGTTGCCATGCGGACTCGATTGATTTCTTTTGGCCAATCGTCGGACAAGTCAACGTCAACCAATATACATATACCGCATATTTTCAGGACGAGGCCGAAAAGACGGAACCGAGAAGTTGAATGGTGGAGAGACATTGAATGTATGATGATGACGAAAATTGTCCACGAAACAAAACCGTTGATTGAGCGCGTAATTGTGAGTCTAGTTTGATTGACAGCATGCTTTCATCAACTACATTACATTTCAACGCAGCTGTTTCTCTTCTAGTTCCACCAATGGATGAAGAGGTATGCTCCTAATCTGTCTCTTTTCTCTCGATCTTGCCTCCTTAATGTTTCTATCATTTTTGCTGTGCTTGTCGGTCGGATTACGTCGACGAGCTTTTCTTCATTTCTGTAGCTTGTCGGTTGCCTACGTCGATAAGTTTCTTCCTTCTTGTTTTCTTTCCGTTGGCTGTCGGCAAAACGACGTTGACGATTATTCTCTATTCTTCCAATACTTCAAGTTTGAGCTTGCGGTACCGCTAATGGTTCTTTTCTTTTCTTTTCCAACCTGTTGACTCATTTCTGTGGAAGTTCCGGTGCTTCGATGCTGATGTTCCATGTAGGTGTTTGACCCCAATGCTCTAAGTTACACTCTGCTCGATATCGCAGTCTTTGGAGCCCCCGGTGATCCATTAACAGAGGATGAAAGTGACCGGGACAATGAATGTGCAGTTGAAGCATGGAGCCATACGTCGGTCAAGGAGCCAAGTGCAAAATTGCAGAAAATAGAGTTCGGAGAACCACTCACTGCCGGCACCAAGAGGAAAAGGAGAGGAAGGTGGGTGGTCTTTCGGTTCTGTATCTGTCATGGTTATTCGATATTGCAATATTTCAGACCTCGAGGTCAGAGCCACAAATTAAGGACCCTCAACCATCGTGGTACTGTTTTGGTCGGATTAGCGCAACGGAGCAGCAATACTGGTTAGTTTCTTAGATCATTATAGGTTTTGGGTGTTGGTCAATGATAAATTTAAACCGTTTCTAGTGATCGTGGAGGGCTTCGAGTTTTTGAAGGCATCTAATGACGACCCTAACGTTCGAAAAAAGTTTCGGAACCTCTTTCAAGCCCCTTCTCAAGTAACGGAATGGCTAGACGACGAAGAACCTCGCCGAATTATGAGCGAGGACGGATACGATCTAGTCTATTTCTTTCCGAAAGGTGTCTCGCAGAAGGTATGTCATGTTGTTTATTAAGGTAGATGGGCTAACGGGAGTTCCAAAAGGAGACTATGACGCAACTTTTGATCAAGTTTGGGGAGTCTCTTCAGCTCAAAGTCGGACCTACTGCGGACAAATTTCACCGCAATTCACCAAACTCATACTTACAAAGGGAGGGGGAGATTGCAGGAGTTACCCATTTAGTGAGAAGCTGGCATGGAATTGGAAGAACGGTAGAGCTTTACTATTCAGAATTCCTCTCTAACTCGCCCGCTAACAATGATTATAGGACTTAGATATGGTTATTTCTAAGGATTTCATAGCCACTGGAAAAGCATTTGCCCAGTCCATCCACCTCCTGAAGGAGCTACAAATCTTTTCGAGGACCATCAACAATTATCTTCTCAACATAGATCCTGTACAGCACGCCGTTCTTCAGCTTGCCCGTGACAAAGCTGCCCAAAAGCATGCTTATATAGGCATGCTTAATGAACAGGATCCGTTGCTGATGGAAGGACGTGCCATTATGTTCAATCGTCTTACTCCTGATCACCGGGATGTCAGAGACCCTTTGGTCGCCTGGGCTGCACTCGTCGTCTTGGGAAAAATAACCTCAGGCACGCTCTACTTCAAACAGCTTAATCTCCGAGTGCGATACACTCCTGGGGTGGTAGTTTGGCTTCGTGGTGCTATCCTAGACCATGAAGTGGAGATATGGGAAGGGCCACAGCGTATTGCTATTGCTCACTTTACTCATAAATCTTACTTTAAATATCTGGGTTTAGAATGTAAGACGACTCCCGCTGTTGTCCCCGATAGAATTTGACATGCATATAGATGTGATCCGGTTCTACTCGGAATTATGTAAATTGCGGAGGGCAAGTACCGGCGGGGATTCGGCAAGAGACCGGTTTGTTTGCTGTTGTTGATAACTACTGTGTCAACGGTGGGCGAACCTCTTTGGACTCAACCGACATGTCCTTCTCAGCCAACTACCACTTCACAATCTGGTATGAAATCAATGGCGCCCTGATCATACCCCCAAAATATCACTCTTCCACCCGAAACTTGACCGCTCTGGATCTCCTTCGAGATATTATCTATCCTTTTCTCTGGAAACGTCTCTCGTCGGACGCCTCCTCAGAGGATATTTGGGGTCGATCCCAGATGTTCAGCATATCGCACGATTTTCAGGACAAACTGCACACTCCAAATCATGTACCTTTTGACATCGAGGGTCAGACCCCGCTAGCTCTTAGTGACCAGATCCTCGGGGCTATTATGGTGATATATCGCTCTGGTGTGTCTTGGCCCTTCGATATTGAACCAAATGCTCATTACACCATAGATTCGTTTACACAAACCCAATTTGGCTTGAAGTTGTCATCCCTCAGTAAGTTTTTCGACCATCGCTTCCGTGTCAGGAATCTGAGCAAATGTTCAGGGCCTGACGTTCCTCCGCATACGGCCTTTGAGGATTGTATCATAACCCAGATGAGGCTTAACCGAACCCCAGAAGATGTACAGCTCAATAAGATCTTCAGGGCAGAAAGCCAAACTCTTACTCCCAAAGTGAACCAGTGGGTGAACCAGATTCGAGGACGGCGAACGCTTCCAAGTTCAGAAGTATGCTTTCTGAAAACTTTCAGTGTCTATCCGAATGTTAATCCGCCCTAGTTTGTAGCGAAGATTCAGCAGGAAGGCAGTGTTTTCGGTCCCGGATTCAACGCCAACGCTCTATTCCAAGTCCATCCCGAGGGCTCAGAGAGTCCAGTCCTTGATTCTATCGAGCTCGAGCATTATCTTCACGCCCTCCGATTCCTAAAGATTTTGCAAGAGCCTCCGGCGCTTAGGGAAAACATGCCTGGAGAGTACTCGAGTCTGGAGGACCTGACGAAATTTCTTTTTCTCTCTCATCTATCAATCTACGCCGTACTGTCCAGTCGGAGCAGACTCAGAGCTCTCACAGTTAATGGGTACGTTTTGTTGACACGTTTTTCATGTATAATCTGAGCAAATCCATCAGTTCTACTAAGAATTGGCCTGCCAATAAGCTGCTTGTCCGATACCAGAGCCGCGGAGTAATGGCGCATTGGCAGCCAAAAAGTGATTTCAGCATCTGGGAGCACTGGATTCCTCGTTTTCTTGTTGAAATTCAGTCCGGCGCTCCATCAATTTTGTTTGAAGGCGATGATGACTTTATTCGAATGCTTTTACAAGCGGCGATGACCATTCGTCTCGTCAACAAGACTAGGCAGTATATCGATCCAGACGCCGAAGAACTTGTTCTTCCCTGCTTGTACATCGATGGGACTTGGCAGAAGGCTACACTTTTTGTATTGTTTCAATCAGGAGCTCAGGTAAGTTCTAAGCTTCCTCACCTTGTGCTCCTGCTAATTAGGATCTGCAGATTCTGTTCACTCAAGATGAAATGAACCTCACTACAGCCACTGGAGCGATCACCTTAATTAAATCTCTATACAATATCCTCAGTCTAGTTACCAGAGATTCCTCCACGCTTGACATGCACCTCAAGCTCCAGCAGGCTTTCAATTTGCTTGATCATTTCCCGACAAGCGGTTCAGTTACGAGTATGAAACGCAAAGCCTCTGCTCAAGGTGGAAGAGACAACAAAAGACCTCGGTTAGAAAGCAGCCGGAGCGGCGGTGGCCAGGACGCCAATAGTGCAGCTACTGATATCGCTGATGGCAACAAAAGCAGTTTCGGGGATGACCAGGACAGCGATGGATGGAACGACGAAGACTTCGACGATGGCGGCAGCATTGACACGGCTACGGATAGTGCTGATCTTGAGGCCGAAATCGAATGTAATGGTTTCCGACTAGATGATCAGGTAAGATTAAGTTTTTCATACTGTTTGCTAGCCTCATCATGTATCTAGGCATGCTCGTCATTGCCGGCCTGGGGTGAAAACTGGGTTAGTCTCAAATGCCTTATCTCCAAAACTCACATCAATCGTCATTCCAGGGAGTACGCGCAGGTTTCAGCTTGAGGGATGGCAGTGGAGTTGTGATAAAACGTGTCCGCCGCTCTCAGGAGAGAAAGATTCACCAATACATGGCAAATCTCAAATTTGCTGATGCGGTCGTCCTACCCATTCTTGCGGTTCTCTCCCTCGAACGCAGTACCTATCTCGTTTTCCCTCGTTGGCCTGAATCACTTGAAGAATTTATCACTAGTGGCGGCTTGCAGCATGTCTATTCTGAAGATTGTATCGAAATCACCCTGGCCCTCGCATCTGGCCTTGCTTTTCTGCACAAACATCACATTGCTCATCTGGATATCAAACCAGCGAATCTGGTGGTTGATAAGGATGCCTCTCCGGTCGCACTTAGGATCATTGATTTCAGTGCTGCTGTCCACGTCCCAGATGAGCTGACAATGATAAGTATTTACGCGGGACCCAAGGATACATGGCGCCCGAAGTTTCTACAATGTCGCGTTACTTACCTTACAAAGCCGACCTTTTTTCATGCGGCCAAGTCTTCCTCGATATTGCTAACGGCTGGGACCGGGATGGTATGATCCAGAATTTCGGGGACCAACTAACTCAAGTCGATCCCCAAGCCAGGCCCGACCTTACGACTTGGTTGCAGCTGGTCCGCGAACTTCCCTACCCCCACCTTACTGAACATTCACCTACTCTCCGAAATGCTTTATCGGCTTAGCATCTCTCTGTAGTTCTAGACGTATATCTACTCCATATCTTCTGGTTCTGGAATCCTTGTTTAGCTGTCGCTGTCAGATATATCAATATGTAATCCTCAAACCATGCTGGAAAACACGTGTACTGACAAACTACTTACCTTTATGCCACCGCTGTTTTTGTGCTGCTGCCGTTTCCGCCTCGCCAATACTACCATTATCATTATTACTGGTTTGCCCTTTTTTGTTAGCACTACCGGTGACCGCATCAGCAAGCTCTCTTCATCGTCATCCATGGCAGGAATTGGGGACTTCTAAGTATAAGTTTAGGTTTTACGCCAGGGGGGGACAGCATCCTGGCGGATGGTTCGGGCTTTGATAATTTGGTTCAGCATGGTACGTCTGTATTTCTGACTATAGCAGGCTCAGTAATCTGACTAGGGAGAAGATAATGTCCTAGCTTTGTTTCGGGCTGAATCGCACATCGTATTGATGATTCACATTCTCTTTCCGCTTCTCTTTCCGCTTCCTAAGGACGGCCACATCCTTCGTCGAAATTTCAACAATATGCTCAATAGCTATATCCAATCTATCCAATTCCATATCTTGGATCATACATCCACCAGCCGGAGCGTTCGCTACTCAAGAATCAACACCTCAACAGCGTATGCTCATCCGCTTTCGAGGAGAATGAAACTCAGATGGAAAGCATTTAGTTACCGTCGACCAATGGCTCTGTTCGATTTCCTCGATATTAACGACATGGCTTACTGTCAGTATAGCGTTGCTGTTCGATCTGTCACAGAATCTACGACTGTGTAATAATCTTCTAGCCATCGGACGGTAATGTAATAATCTGTATTTGTTGTCTTGTGTAAATTCTAAGTATCTTTCAGCAACTTATATCTTCGGGTTCTTTGGTTTCAAATAACAACACAATCTCAATCTCTGAATCGACGGTTCCGGGTTCATTCCTGGTGTCCTCCTAGCGGTCACGTGGAGTTCAAAAAAAAATTAAATCACCTTTACTTTCGTTCTTGGACCTTGACCATGGCCAAGCGCAAGCAAGCTGAGGTTAAGAGCCTCTCAAAGCGTCCTCGGCCGGACCCAAGTGATGCTTTGGACAGTTTTGTTTATTCTGCAGATTACTCAAACCGCTTAAAACCAGGAAAAGCGTTGCATGTCTCCTCCAGTCAAAACTCCTCCGGCCCCGGTCCTGACCCCTCCCAAACCGTCCTTACGGCTCACCCACAACATAACGGCTCACCCTCGACAGCTGCGCTGCTAAAAAACCTACTGGAAAAATTACCTCAAAACAACGAAGAAACCATGTCCTATTTCACGACGTTACTTAAGGCCAGCTCTCAAGAGCAAGGTGCTTCAACGAGTAAACCCACACAAAAAGGTTTTTTCTTTGTGATTTTTTCTGACTATAATGCTGACTTCAAACAGGGACCCCTTCCAACCATGTGCTCAACGGTGATGAGAATAATTTTCTCCGAGAGCTAGACCAAGGTATTTTTGAGCCTATCATCCGCCAGGCATACTTTAGTACTCACGTCTTGCAGCTCTTGAGCCGCCGCAACTACCGAACAACGGAAAGATCATACAGGGTGAAGAAGACGACGATGAAGAACTTACGGAAGAAGATGAATCCCTTGGTACTATGGACGATGACGGACAGGAGCCCAACAATGTATGTCAATTGTTATTTTCCGTGGCAATGCTGGAATTTTTTTTGTGGTAGATGTTGCCGGTCAAGGACATTACCAAGCGGGGCAAGAGACGTTCCTCCAGAAGAAGGCAGGGAGGAAAGAAGCCCAAGGTACTTCTTAAAGAATTCGACAACGACGATCTCCCTCTCCTTGCTAAGCGCTGTGCCCGCATGGGGACCTGCATCATCAACATGTTTCCCGACAATAAACTGTTTGCTTGGGCGTTGTTCTCTGACAAACTGAGGGAGATGGCTGCTGAGGGTGCGGCAGACGACATGGTCAGATATCTCAAGGAAATTTCTTCTAACAGTAACAAGAGAAAAGACCTGGTTACATTTGTACGTCATTTACTGTTCTGCTATTTACTGTCTCATTCTCAATGTTCTAGATGAGCTACGGACCTTCTTCCATACGCTTTGATATAGGGAAAGAGGTGAGGATCAGAGTTACCCAACATTTTGGTATTCCAGGTAATATGTCCCAGGCGGAAATAGTTGAGTGGTCCTCGTCTTGGATTTTTTTACTTCACTTTTTCATCTTTTGCATGCCAGAGCTCTGCGGTGAGCTGGTTAATGGCCAATCGGAGATATCATGAAGGAGACGTGAATATTGCGGTATGTGGTTATATCTAGATCCTTTTTTTCTATTTTTTTAAATGGCTCCATGGATACCAGGCGCACACTACCAATGGACTGCCTTTTCAAACGAGCCTCATAGGCGGGATTCTTCGGGGCTACTTTATCGATGGGAAGCCTTCACAAGATGAGCTACTGATCGCTCATCTCAAGTCACAACAGACCATTCCTTTATCCTTAATTGCAATGATTGTTACTTTGGTATGTTTACCTGTCATTCTTTTCTTTAATCTAATTACCCCCCTAGATTGGGAATGCAATCCAGGAGTATGCCATAGGTTATAAACAACCTATAGTTCTTTCTGCTGCTAATCTGGGCTTCCAGTGAGTATTTTTTTCATTTCGGAACTCAGGTAAAAAAACTCATACATGTCTGGAGCTACACTGCCATTGTTAAAACATTAAAGGATATAGAAATGAAAACCCCAGCTTATTACAGTCTCATGCAAGCAAGGCTGTGGAAGGAGATGAAGTGCGTATGATTTTTGTTCTTAAGACTTTATAATGCTTATGGTCTTGAATCTCAGCACGGCCGCTCCAGAGATTGTCCCCCCCAGGTCTACAACTATGATGCCCTCACTGCTTATGCATTATCAGCAGAGATAGATCATAACCAGGTAGGAGAGAGAACAGCCAAAGAGGTTGGTTTTCCAGAAGGGCAGGGGAAGGAAAGGCAAGAGCGCAGGTGGGAGAGGGAGAAGGAGGAGGAGGAGGAGGAGGAGGAGGAGGAGGAGAACACCAACAGCAGTGTCGCAGGAAAGGTAAAGCTGAGGTCCAAAACATTATCGGAAGAGTTGGCTGGGGAGCCGACACTGATCCTGGATGGTATCCCTAATTTGGTATAATGATTATCTTTTTCACGCATTATTTTTTACATTAAATTTGATAATATTTACCAGCCTCAAAGGGCTTTTATAAGAGGTCACTGTAAGGATGGTTATTCCACAGAGTTTGTAGTTCAGTGGCTGTAAATCAGATTGTCCAGAGTTGAATCTGAACAAATTGGAAGGATCCCTGTGAGAGCCTGAAAGCACTCAATGGTACTGGATGAGATTTCATTAGCCAAGCTGGTCCCTTGAGGGCAGTCAGCTTAAGCCAGTTAATCACTTTGAGAGAATATGACACATTTTGAGAGAATAAGACAATATTCATATTTGAACCAGGCACCCAGATGCATCGATTGAAATGCTGTTTATATTAGTTGAAAGAACCCAAAAGATACATAAAGTGACCTGAAAGACCCAGAAAGATGGGTGATGTAATCTGGAACATGCCGAAAGACCCAGAAAGACCCAGAAAGACCCGTAACACGACTTGAAAGATTTGAAAGCAGCATCAAGGGTAATAAACAAAACCTCAGAACATTCAAAACAAATGAAAAACACCTTGTAAGCTATACCTCAATGTTTTGTAATGATGACAGGAGCCTGAAAAGATTTTCCTTCTGCTACAGGAAGCAGAAGCTTGTCTGAAGGATATAATGCTGTCTTTTAGATTTCTGTACACATACTGAAGTTACTATAATATTCACCTAATCATTATAGCTAGCTTTCAAAGGCACTTTATTAACTTGAATCTGTTCTTAGGCTTCTTATTAGATCTTGTAATTACTCCAATTTGAAAAAAAGATTTTCACAATCTTTCTCAAGTTATATGAACTCTTTAAAAAGGCCTTTGCATTTGTTCAAGATATTTTACAAAATACCCAAAATTTCTAGGTTTTGGGGGGTCTCTCCTGGTTGTCTAACTGCCTTAGATACCATGGGGTATCCAAATATCCTCAAATATTTCAGAAGCTAATTTTAGTGACCCTGGAAAAAGAAGTAAATTCTAGATGTATTGGCTTTACGGCCTTGATAGAATTTCCAAGATTGCTCCGAAAAGAATTTGATTGACGGACAATCGTCCTGCGAGAGGCTTTCAAAGTTAAAGTCAATTCTCGGGAGCATATGAAAACGCAAAGACGACGATGACGATGACGATGACGACGACGACGAAAGAGAAGGAGCTGATGGGGCAGTTGGGGAAGCTCTAGAAGCGGCATTTGAGGTCAAAAGAGTTTGCAAAGTGTGCGTCAAGGTTCTGTGTTGAAAATTTTTTCAAGTTGAGCGCATATATGCAATAGGAAAACTTGCCTCGCTGCCTGTAAATCGGAACTCAGCTGCATATTCTGATTTCGGAGTTCATTGTATGGCATATTCCCTGAAAAACACAGTTCTTCGGCTGTAGCAGATTGAAGGAGTTGCAGCCGCTGATACGAGGGACTTTGACGCATTGTTGGAGGACTAAACTGGGATGAAGAAGGAAATGTTTGGTTCTAAAATTGAGTAGATAAATGCTCAAACCAGCGATGAATCAGAAAAACTCACAAAAAATGGAAATTGGGACGTGTTTTGAGAAAGCAAAGCAGATGGCATTGAGTGTATCGATCTTGGGTGCAGGGGAGATGAAAATATATGAGCAGATTCGGTTTCTGAGTCTATATCTACATCGTTTTCAAGGGCTGGTGGGCTTGAAGCAGACATACGAGGGAGAGCCCAGTCGTCGATCATCGATGGAGGAAGTAAAGGTTTGTTTGTGTGTATTTGTTTGGTTTGTGATCTCAAAGTGGAATAGCGGAATAGCGACCAAAAATGCAAGCCACATATATTCATTGGTAGATACACTACATAGAATTCATATCCTCTTCGTGCCCAGTCAATATTGCATTGTCTATTCCCGGCTTTTCAACAAGAAACCATCTTCCTTCTTGCTCACTTGGAAGAGAGGGAAGGGGTTGCATCGACACCACTGACACAATCTGGTCGACGGAAATAAACTGAAGATTTTCTGAGCCCTGATACTCGCATGCCCATAACGCACCAGATGACTTGTCCAACAAATCCGGATCTGGTTGACCATAAACTGAGATCACGGCAAATGCTGCGGCTGTCGCATCACTGCTAACACTGCTCCTCTCATCACTGCTGCTTTCTGAGCCGTCCGAGTTGGAGGTAAGAAGGTAGTACCACACTTCAGCAAATTGCTCCAAACTATTGTGAATGAACTGCCAAAGGATTCATCAGTATCATTGTCCAAAGCTCAATTGGCACCTACTTTGACATTTCGGGAGACACGCGGTTTACGTTTTTTTATAACATCAATTTCAACAAACCGAGATCGGGCTATTTGACCATTTGGCAGCCTTAGGCGGCCCCATCGACGCACAAAAGATAGTCCAAGTTGTTGCAAAATATATTTGTCAGTGTCAACGCCTCCGGAATGTCTCCTTCGCTCTCTAGGTCGCAGTAAAACTCTGCCATCGTGTAGATCTACTGCACCTCTTGGAAGCTGTGGCATGTCAGAGTCTAGTTCTGGCAGCATAATCTTCAGTGCATTGACTTGAGCACGACGAAGAGCTCTTTGCGCGAGATTTGCAAATGGATTTGATGGTTGCTTCACCTCCTGACCAAGGTCACCAATTGTTCGTTCCATTGCAAACTGGGTATAATATGCACCCGGTCCAAGGCGAACAACTTCTTTGACAGCATGAGTTGCAACAGCATGAAGACAAGGTCGGCAAAAGTGTAAACGGTCCTCACGCCGTTGATAGTACATATCTTCGAACTCGGCTGCAAAGTTTACAAGTTGCTCGTGGGTGTTTTGAAGCTCGATGCCACAAATGCTATACTGGAGAATTTTTCGCACACCACTCGTGAGTTTGCAGAAGTTTTCCCAGTAGCCAGATGGAAGGATGGGTCTGAAATACCCTGGTCCGAGACCGAACACATAAAGGTAGGATTCTGTCGCTTTATAACCGCTAGACCATTTTAACGCAGGATTACGGGGAGGTCGATTATACGAGCTTGGAAAATACTGGGTGGTTTCGGCTACTGCGGCGCCATGCTCTTCCCAGGTCTCTCCAACCAGGCGGGCCCAATCCCAAGTTGTTTTTGAGTCTGTAGGCTCGCACTTCAGTGTCCCTCTCCAAAGACATATGAGAAGATCCTCGAGATTCAGGAGAAGTAAATGCATCAAATCGAGTGCAAAGCATCTTGGCACCTGAAGCGAAAAATTTGGGTCGAGGCCAAGCAAAATACTCGGTTTTGATAACCCGGTCTCTTTTCGGTTTTGGATATAGTCGTTTGGTCCCGATGACAGTCGAAGCTGGGCAATCTTTTTGTTGTACTCTTCCACGATTTGTGTTTCGAGAGCTTCAATTTTGACATCATCGTGGAGATTGTCCGAGACAGTACAATGTAACGGTTTTGCATGGGCAGCATAGTAATGTCCACTACTTGGCTTGTGCCGTCCCTTCATCTTGCATCCAAGTCTACAGCCCTGAGCGCCATGATGAGTGACTCTGCCATCGAGCTCAGGTAAACCAACGGCATCGGCAAGGGCTAATAAGAAAAAAAGCCGTTGATAGACAACTTGGCGCTTGACAGCGTCCCAGACACGTATACCTTTGCCATTGTTTTCATGCTGTAAAGCAGCGATATGGAGCAGACCGGGAAAGAGGAATGAGTCGGTATGCTTGGGTTTGTTAGGCCCAGGAATTGTGACGTTTGGAAGTATCCGTTTTTGTTTGAAGCGACTCGAGGGAGCGTAATCTTGGTTGATCCATATACCTATCCAGCAGTCTGACTTTTTGTTCTGATAGAGCTGCGCACCATCCAGCGACATGGATACAGCTACATCGTCGTCTGCCATCTCAGACCTCTCCACTAGATCCCGAAGATCCTGCCCACACCAGATATCATCATAGACCATATTGGCGGGGTCGTCAAGGGACTCAATCATTTCGGAAATCTGCTCAAGTTTTTTAGCGCGATATAATCTGGCAGTAGCACCTTCTTCCGAACGACGAATGGCAGCAAGCTGGGGACCAAGAAGAATGGTTCCAAATTCCTGACGCGCTACCTTTTCGCCTCTTCGACGGAGATGTTCCTGATCAAACCGCGGCTCTTTACAATAGCGACACTCCTCCAAGTCCTTAAATGGACCAGTGTATGCAAGACAGGAGTTGATGCACATATCGTGAGAGACCGAAACAACACCAGTGAGATCCTGGACAAGCTTCTTGACTGCATGATACGATAGAATTTTTGCATTGGGGAAACAGCGAACAATCGCTTCACGTATATTGTGGTATGTAGCCTCCGAGGCATGGGTAATGGACAAGTACATGTCTATGGATAGGCGAGTGAAAGAGTCGAGTTCTTCAACGGACGACTCTAGAGGATCACGAAGGCGGTTGAGAGTCGCTGAGTCAAGTCCGCAGTTATCGAGTGTAGCTGAGCGCAGGAGCTCAACAAATTGGTCGGTGATATGAATATTTTCGATATTAGAGTCCGTCGGTTGTCCGGCATCCTCTCGACCATCGCCACCCTCAATACCATTCCCATCGCCAACAACACAATTGCCCAAGTGAAAATTTTCCATCACAGCAGCTGCAATTCTGTCAGCGGCGTCCTCTGCCTCTCTTTGTTCCCGAAATGTATCTGCCCCTTCTCCATCCATCTCCCCATCCTCGCTATGTTCGGAATCCTCACGAGAACTACCCTCATCGCCCACGCAAACATCTTGACTTGTATTGAAATCAACACCTACCCGTTCCACTGGAGTAAGAATAGGCTGAAGTGATACCGGCGATGGAAGTTTTCGACGCTTCCGATGGTGCCGCTGCGCAGGAGGAGAAGGTAGACGTGCATGCTGTTGATATATTAGATGGATATTTCAGGTGAGTATCTCTGTGAAGTAGAATACTAACAGCGATATTGGATTTACTAGGCGAGAAAGGAGGAGATGGAGCGCGAGTAACTCTCTGCACCTCCTCCTTGTGTTGTATCTCCCGCTCACGGTCTGCGGCGGAATGTCGTTGAATAGTCCGGACATGGACGGGCTCGAATCGCCCCCGACACTGGGAGCAATGACAGATTTCCAACTTCGGCATTTCGAAGTCGGAATTTGCGATCACAGAATGGGAGAGAGCAGAAGTTTGTTGAATAAACGAAGATTACGCAGAGAGAAAAATGAAGAAAAGCGGGTCATGCGACTCGAAACCCATAAACGCTCGGCTCAGCTCGGCTCAACTCATATTAGCTCATATTAACTCCGATGAGCTCATGTCCGATTTTCACTGGGGCTGAATATCTCACTTCGAAAATTTCATTGTCCCATATGATCATAGATGACTGTAGGCTACATCAGAAAAAATGTTTAATACAGAGCTATTAGATAGGCTCCTAGTACCCCGTGCTCTTGTCAGGGTGTTTCCAAATCGCTTGTTCTGCGAAGACCGACAGCTCAATTGCATTAAAGGGCATGTGTAACCAATGCGGCGGAGACGGCAAACGTTCCTGCGATTTCGGCGCTCAACGCATGCAATAAAGGCGAGACGAGACGGTAACTTTCTCGTCGTTCTGCCTTTTTCCATAGGAGTAGTAAACACGACGATGGCGCACCATCGTTCGAACAACCATTTCTTTGTTCTTTCCCACCACCCACTACTCGTACTCTCATTGACCAGATGGCAGCCTGTACCAGACGATGACAATTCTCAGGATGCGACATACCAATAAGTCTACTTACCACAGTCACCTGTTGCTCCAAAGTATCTGTGTCCGGAAGATAAAGGCATCCACGTTGTTCCAAAGAACTCGTCGAACAAGCAAGCAACTGTAAAAGCGCGAAAGCGCTGTTCTCCGCCGGGGCCCGGGTTTATGTCAAGCGGACGAGCAGTATGGCACATTCCACAAGCCTTTCCAAGCATGTGCAACCCTCGACAGAACCTCAGCGGCGGTTCACCCCCAACCTTCTCCTTCGATTGGGGGGTTCCAGTACACAATTCGTACACCTCTCGCAGGATTTGAATCACTCGACAGACTTTCTTGTCTCCGATGCAATCTCTACTATCCACCCCGCTGCAGAGGGCGTACAATACACATCCTCCATTGACAATGTGAAGGGATGAATAGCCGAGGGAGATGGAGCACTCCATAACCAAGGCCGGACAATGAGGGTACAAAGGAGGAAGGATGCATTCGAAAAAGCCATGACAGGTACACGGACATAGGCGTTCTATCTATTGTATTGAGTATATAGTAGCTGCGACCATAATGTTTCATTCGGGCCAGCTATCTGCAAGTGAGCGAAAGTCGAAAACGAAATTGAGTCGGAGGTGCAATTACATAAGCGTACACGGGGTACAGAGGTGCAAATGCGAGTTTGGGAGATCTCCGGGACTGAAGCAAAGACGGATGTCGTTGTCGATAAAGTTCCGGGCAGGGGCTAGTCATCGCTCAGCAGTAAGAAATGGAGGTTCACGCGTTCACGTTCCGACTTCAGTCTAATGAAGAAACGCCGTTAACAAGAAACAGCATCCTCAAAATCGTACTACTCACCGAAATTCCAGTTTCTGACTCGTACCCAATCTCCGGCAGTTATATAAGAAGATAAAGTCGTCATATCACGTCAACTTGAATAAGCAAGGTCGCCGCTAAAGGAACATAAAAAGGGAGGAATTTTGAGAAAGCATCCGAGCGCCGTGTGGGTTTGATGTAAGTCTCCAACTACATGTTCCTGATTCTATGTTGACCTCCACACAGACACCCGCTTGCCCAATATTCTTGTTCACTGTATGCATTGGTAAGTCATATGTTTCTATGAAACACCTGTACAATCTCACTACGCACATTGACAGTTGCTTTTTTTATAGTCAATATCAACGTCAATCGTTGGGCTTCCTGCGCATTATACGCCCAAGGTATGATTTCTGTCTATATCGCTTGACTTTCTTTTCTACGGACTAATGAATATTTAATCATCCTCAGCTTATCGACCTTCAACAATCAATCGGGATTATAACCAGTGGCTCGCTGGGACGACGGCGATAGTAGTAATTAGGTTTGTCTTTTGTATATTCATACTTTCTATTACATCTGCGATAATGTACTGTATACATAACTTCCTCAGACCTATGATACAAGCGTTAATGATAACAATGGCCATTGAAGTCTATCAGTTATCCCGAATGCTGGATCGGTCGGATTTTCATGAGCAAGAACAACCTCAAGGTTTCCCTCCGACCGTCATCTGCCCCGACATCATATTCTTCCCTATACATAATTCGATGCGCAGCTTGCGTGTCGTCGTAATGGAGAAACCCGAGCCGCTATCCAGCTTGAGGAGTGCTAGGGAGTTCGCACAGGTCTTTTACGATATCCTTCAAAGTCTGTTGTTAATTCCATCCTTCTGTGACCCGTTCCTGACCATTTTCCTCCAGTTCATCGCTGGCTTTACAAACATCCGAAGATTTTGCATTGTGACCTCAGCATGGCTAACATCATGTTCCGGCGTGAGGGCGACGAAGTATACGGTGTTCTGAACGACTTTGACCTCTCCTCTTTCCGCTCACGCATGGACAAAGATCTGACGTCGAAACACCAAACTGGGACAAAACCATTCATGGCTTGCGATCTGCTCAACCTGGAATGGGACAAGGGTCATCTTTAGTATTTACCAGCATGACCTCGAGTCGCTGTTCTACATCATCCTGATACTTTCCTGTCAATACACTGAACCGACCACCCGCGCCTCTAGTCCACCATTTGCAGATTGGTTCGATGGAGTTGACCAATTTATAGCGAGCCTGAAACTGGATTTCTTAGAGTCGTTATCTCCGGACCTCCCGATCCAAACTTATTATAATGGTTTTCATAAGTGGCTTCTTCACACTTGTCATATGGATCAAGATTACAAGAGTCGGCCTGGCGCTTTTTTTCGGTCAGATAAAGACAGGATCAAAGCGGTACTCTATGATTGGGAGACGTTAAATGGTAATGTCACGTATTTGGAGATGATGGAAGTGATGCACTATTTGAACTTGTGACCCGTTGGTTGGCGGCAATAGCAATAGTTAGGTTTCTTGTATTCATACCAGGGTGAACAATGGCTTGTTCCGCAGTGATGATATTCAAAAGCAAGAAAATGGAGAGGACTAAATCCAAACACTGTCACTACAGTACACTGTCCCAATCGTTTGAAACCTATTCACCCAACCAAAAATAAACAATTGTGTGATAAATAGCACCTCGAATCCTCAATCGGAATCTAGACTTCAGTGGTGACAGTCTTCATTCCAATCTCTACACTTGAACTGGCATGGATTGCTGTATTACTCTGCAACCCACCATGAACGTGCACCAAACTCGGAGTATTCTTTGACGGTCCAGATTTGTCGTTGTGATATTGGGTGGAAAGTTTTATTGACGTGCCCGTTGATGTTCTCTGCGAGTCAATCACTTTTTGTCCAATGCTTCTTCCAAGACTTGTGCACAAAATGATTAGTGTTGGGGCAATTCCCTGTCCTCATTGTTCAATGTTCAGAGAACTAGCAGAGGAAATTAAGAAGTTAGAGACTGACTGCCACTTGAATCACTGTTGGTGTTAAATCAACTGTTGGGATTGCAATCACATCCTGGTTTCCTTCGATAGCGGCATGTGCAATCAGAGCTATTGGGTAGATAATACCACATTCCACCCTATGAAGGCATAATTAGAGAGCTACACTCACAAAATATTGATTTACTACTAACAACACCACAATTAATTGTCGATATCTTTCACGAATAGTCTTGCCATGATCTCCAAGTAGGCCACTTGGTCGTATGCCGAGCCACCAGATACGTCCGGCTGCCAGTAAGTTAGAAACATAAATAAAAAAAAAGATCTACACTCCTACACACCAATCATGAGAGTGAAACTCAGGTTCAAAACAGCGTTGGTATAATAGAATCCAAGAAGGTACTTGGTACCTTTGTTGACCAATTGAAAGTTGGATTCAATGGAGGTGTTTGAGATTCCGATAATTTGTATGATAGCCCCCGCAAGACCGACAGCTGCATTGCAAGTGGTTAAATGGAGGCTAAGCAGTATAAAGGTGCAGTACATGCCATTTGTGATCATAGAAGTGATAATAGGAACAACTATTACCCAGAACTTACATCCCCATACCAAAAAAATGCGGTATAGCTGATGAGTTTATGGTCAGCAAGCACACAATAGATATATGTACTGCGCACAAGAACAGAGTCTGCAAGAACACTATAAATATATGTTGAGTATACAAATAGTCTAGTCAATAAAGACCCACTTGACAACTATCAGGAATATGTAAATGACTCCTCTTCACATGATGAATGCAATATATGATGTTAGCATGTAACAAAAGAAGTACGGAGCTGACCCACTGTATTGCCGTCTTTTTCTCAGTCCTGTAATGAACTTCAAAAATGGACTAAAGTCCTGGGTCCTTAGGGCATCATATTGCAAAACCAGGTTTTCTAGCCCAGTCGAAGCACTGAGCATTCCGGCGGAGGTAGATAGAAGGAAAAGTGAAACAATCCAGGTAAGGTGCAACCTGCGATGTCTGATCTTCTTGGACTTGTACAGAAAATAACACGAGAGACCAAATAGAAGGGTGTAGAAACCTTGTTTTCATATGAGCTATCATCAAACAATATCTAATATGATTGCGAGGGATACCTAGTAAAGCCACCCCGAGCTGAAATATCGAAGTAAGCGTGAGCAGCTGTACTAAACCTTGGTGTTCTAAGGCTTCAACTCACCGAATAGGAAATGAGCGGGCCAATAATTGCAACTGGAACTGTGAACACAGATGTTTGGGCAAAAGAGACACCCATAGTAGTTGACTTTCACAGTTAGCAGCTTATTGGCTTGGGTGAGTCCTGCTTTTTATACGCTATCATTGCCGGTGCAAGCGAAAATTTGTCAGCACTCACGCGATATTAAACTTGAAGGTAAACCAATAAGATTAGAATTTGAGTCCAACTGCCATTGCCAAAGCCTGCTGCGGTGTGGGCTCTATCTCTTGACAACCTACTGCTGATTGAGCTCCAAATGGAGTACTTTTCAAATTTGACAGAAGTATGATATCAATCAAGCTTGCCTGTTGCAAGTCGGAATTGTCCACCTGTGTGAATAATTGAGAGACTTCAATGCCGAGCCTACTTCTATGCATCGAAAAACTCAGAGAGTTGCTCCAATGATGACTAATCTTTCTCTGGCTATTTCTCTCATGGAATGCAAAGTGCAGTAGACCGTAGTTGCTGTAACATTTCATGAAGAGTCATAATCATCATCATTGTATCGGCTAATGACTACTCCCTCTCAGTACATACTCCTGATCTCTCAAACTTTGACTTATGATGAGCAGCTTAAATCCCACCAGTGTATGTTTCTTTGGATTCACTGCATGTTGTGGAGCATCCATTGTTCCTAAATATTGACATTAAGTACACACTCACTGTGCCACTTTGTTGCGACTTTTTGACATGCATGGTAGCAACAATCCTTAATATAGCACATCGGTGCACCAGAATTCTATTTTGATCATCCCAACACGAGACAGGCCTACAGCTCTTCCCTTCAGTATTCATCAGTACATACTGTATCGACATGTATGGAGGCAACGGTCACGCGTAACGCAGGCCTGGTTGCGTTGCCAGAATTGCGTGACGTCACGCTAAGATTAGGGTCGGTTGCCTAGTCCGGGAGCGTGACAAAATTTTTTTAAAAAAGCTCTAAAAATGCCCCAAAAAGTCCCAAAATTTCTTAGAGTATTGTACTACGACAAAGAAGGTAGAGAAGAAGTTTGAGAGAACAAATTACCATCCTCGTTGCTGGTTGCCATTTTTGGCGCTTGTCACGCTTGAACCTGGCCTCGTTGCCAAGCTTTCGGCCGTTACGAATTACGTAATGGTTGCCTCCATACATGTCGATACAGTATGGCCATGATCAAGCTTTGACAGGGATTTTTGGCTATGTTTGCCTGTCGACGGCAGATAGTTTTGTCATTTGTGACTCCAGTGCCTGTCTATATGTCTATCGATTGGATGCCCTGAGAAAACCAGCATGGTTTTTTGGTGCAATTATCAGGAACAATATTGCGACTATTGTGCTAAGTCGGGCACAAAGTAAAGGAGAACTCGTTTTTATGTCAGGTAACGGGTTGTTGGACATTACATGTGTTATTTTTCTTCCTACTATATGGTGCGTGAGACAGCAGTGACTAATGTTTCCAGTTCTTCAAGCTCTTCAAGGTTGCCGCATGGCCACATGCCAGCTAATGTCCAATAGTCCGTTCAGTTTCAGTCCGGCACTGCTCTCCCTCCTTCAATGCCCCTCTTTGGCCACAGTCAATGAACAAGATGACTATACTAGTAGTATACAGCACTGGGGCTAGCCCAAACACTGACCGAGTCTCTGAACAAATGACATGGGCTGAGCTGTACTGCCATGGCCCACTCTCCCAAGTGGCATGTAACATGGAAATAGCTGGTGCTCAAGCCGATTACAAGCTCAAATGGTTCCAGAATCTCACTTGAGAGAGTGGGCCGCCACAAGAAGCTTGCGCGTCAGGTACGAGCCCGAGAAGGAATGTTGAATATATATATATATATTCCCATAAAAGTGATTCAGCTACAGCTAAAACAATAACAAACTTTGGCACCAAGCTGAATACCAATTGAAATAGAACAAATGAAGTGGTACTAGTCATTGTACGCCGCGGGCGCACTGGACTCGAGTCATGGCCCACACGTGGTACATTTATTAACACGAACAGTCACCATAAGCATCACACATAAGCTGACATCCACCAGTGGCGACAGGATTCACCTGTCTTTTCTGAAAGAATATTACTAGACTTGAGTGCACTGGATTTAAGGAGTCGTCAAGATGGAGACTGTGACTTACATTAGGGTCTTCCACATCTGGTACCTGGAGAAAGTTTCCGTCTCCGTTAACATCCGGAAGAGAACTTGGGGATCTGGGGTTGAAATCAGTGCAAAAAGAATGCAGATGTTCAAAATATGTACCCACAAGGATTCCCTTTTGCCTGGATCTCCAACTTTGACTTGAGCCTGGCCATGAATAACTTGACGGCCCTCAGGCTTGAAGGGAAGAGTACCAGCCAAAACATTGGCGGTAAAGAGACTGAAGAATAGGGCACAAATAACAAATGAAAACTGCTGCATAGTAGTAAGTACTTCTGAGTGAGCTAGAAATTTTCCTAAACTGCTTCACTTATAAGCCTGATTATGGCGATATAAATAACTTGAAATGTTCCATGGTCTAGTTCTATTCTTCCCAAGACACGAGATTAGAGATTATTGCCGATTCCCGAACTGCCTAAATGTCTCAAATGCTAGTAGATGATCAGGACTGTGGCATTTGCATTTCAATGCAGGTACGTGGGCGATCATCAGACTCTGAGATTTACGTCAGATGTGGGAATGATATCTTGAGCCACCGCTACTACTTGATTTGAATGACAGCCAACTGTTTGGACAGAGTCATTAATGCAAATGATGCCCCCCCCCGTCTTTCATTGTTAAACAATGTTTGCCTTGTGCCTAAAAACTGGAATCACGGCAAAAAAAAAACTCCGGATTTTAGTTGACATGCCACATGAAACAAATTTTGCGCGGAGGAACGGTGGGAAGGTTATCAGGTGATATGGTCGCGGTGTTAGAGCTCGGCCAGCACTGCCTGGTCTAATGACACGGGATATCTAGTAAATTCTGTTACGGAGCCCACTGTCCCAAGTGAAACGACGATACCAACTCCAGGCTCCTGCACGTCTGATTTGAATTGAAAATACAATTTGGTGAAAAGACTTGTGAAATAAATTGGATCCCAGGCTTGAAATCCTTCAACTTGACGGATATCAAGCTATCAATAATATGCGATTCCTCAGGTCTCTTGTTCAAGTACATTCAATTTCAAATCTCTAAATAATTAGTAGTACCCGAGCTTTGCGCTCCGAGGCCCATACTCTAGAGTGATGATACTTAATGTCACTGCCGAGTCTTAAATTCTTGTAGCACCATCAAAACACCATATCGCTTTACACTTCAAAGGATGATGAAGACAACTTGTGCCTCCCGAGTCTATGCACTTAGCTTGTAAAATTTATTGCAGTGCCGAGGCATGCACGATGGAAATTTCTTGTTGTATGGAAATTTTTTGTTGTATATTGGTTACCGTTGTCTTTGTCAACAGTCTCAGTTCTTCATGCACTGATGGAGCATTGAAGTAGTAAGTTTGCTCACAACACCTACGAGTTGACTAAATTTTTCACAGGTCATTAGTACAAGTCTGGACTGTGGGATCTGCGTGAATCTGGGCAAAGACTCGCGATGAATCAATGACCTGTGCAAAATGATCAAGTCAACTCGTACTAGGTGCATTATGACTCACTCTACTATCCTTTGATTTAAATCTTTCCCATCCACTAAAACTCTAAGTGTCGATTGTTCAGTTATGACACCCTATCTTCAAAGTTTTTTTCTATGCAGCAGTAAAGAAGAGTTACCGCGACTGAATGATACTCAGATCCGGCATTTTCACAAGTGTTTTCACGGGTTAGTCAACAACTGATGGGAAGACACATTACTAGCAGTTGGTGATACTTGAACACCGATTCCTGTCCGGTGTCAATATCACTATGCTGGACAATTCTGGGCGCTCTTGCGGTGTCAGGCGCTGCGGAAGGTTTTTCTGATCTTGACGACCCAGCTTCCATCTGTCTGTTCGAGTCCATTGACCGGGTGAGTACAGGTAACAGCATCAATGTTGTGAACAATCTTGCAGAAGTTCATCAGTAGCACTCCTTCATCTCATTCCGGACTCGTAAAGGTGTAGAAGAATGTGCTCTATGGCTGGCATTCCAAGGAGTGCGCACTCAGGAGGAAAAGGTAGCTTGAACACCCAATGACATTTGCTACGCTTGAGAGACTGGCCACCTTGTAATACACAAAACCAACAAAAGAAATGCGTTGGATTTGCACTCCAGGCAGCAGAGCTTGGCGGCCGCTGTCGCAAAAAGTTCTCTAGCAAGACGCCGTCACATCAAACAATCATACATCCAATGCAAATTCTCATGCCTTCACTTAAGCTAGGTTACTTTCGCCGACTTGGCTTGTTACCACAGATGTTCCCTTTCCGCTTCCGACAAGTTGAACACCTCGGACAGCCGGCGTACGTTTTGTCAAGAAAGACAGCAGAAAGAGATCACCTCACGTACCTTTACTACTACGAAGTTCCAAACTTGTAGATTTCGACAGGGGATTTAGAAGGAAGATTGGGGAATGTGCGAATATGGGAAGCGAGAACATTTCAGAGGAGCAAATCGGAACATGGGAAGCGGGAAGAATTGAGAAGCTAGCCACAAGCCTTGGCCTTTGAAGAAGGGACGTCCGGACGTCTGGACGGTTAATCATCGGCTCTAAAACATACAAGACCTAGTCTTTGCATAGAGGAGGGTTCCACCCAAGATGTTGTTGATTTGATACTCCGCTTTCGTAAGAAGGAGAGGGAAATAGTCAAGAGTTGACAAGGCGGTGATGTTCAAAAAGTGGGATCTGCAGCGCGGGCGTTGAATGAAAGCCCGTGAATTATCCGTTCCGCTATTCCGCATTTTCATTTGCACCCGTCGCAGTGAGCAGAGAGAGAACATACACTACACGCTCTTCATAGACACTCTTCTCAGCACTCCCGACAAATCATAGTAGCCCAGCATTAATCTTGTGGGACGTGGACCCAAATCCTACTTGAAAAATACACAAACGATACAAACCAGGGTGCGCCACCGTGGATTGACGTCAATTTTGAAACGAAAATTCCAGGTGTAGTTGGTATAATGACCGGCTATTCGCGATATTGGGGGGATTACTAGTATTGGTCGTCAAAGACTGCTCAAGGTACGTCAAGGGATAAGACCGTGACGATGAGGGGTACAAAGAAGAAGGAATGTATTTGAGAAAAAAAACACAAAATGTACATGGGCAGAAGCGGTTCCGGACACCAACTTTGATGAGCTCGGTCTATCTATTGAGTATAGCGGCTACTATACGATTAATTCGGCCCAGCTATCTGCAAGTGATCGAGCAAAGTCAACAACTGCAAAGAATTCTAAATTGAAATCGTATCAAAGCTCCTGATACGTTCTAAAGCCATAGTCTCGTTGGGACACCCGCTGCGAGCAAAGATATAGCAACCAAAGTTGGATCTGGGCCATTGCCGGCAGGGCATGCGAGGAGGCGTGAAGGACGCATTCCTGCTGATTCTCGGTGACGATGGTGGTGGGTTCTGTATGACGAAGTGGACGACAACATGCACAAACAGACTGGAAAAGACTACGTCAAAAAAGATGCAAAAAAAAAAAAAAAAAAGGAATAAAAGCGTACCTGCCATCGACCGAGTCTCCGAGTCCGTCAACCATCCATATTCATCATTTTCTATAGCTGGCAAATCGGCCCATAAGGCGCATCCACTCGAGCAGTGCCATATGATTTGATTTTCGAAGATTGGGAGATGAAGTGGTGAAGAAGGGCCGTGGCATGGACTGGCATTTGAGACGAAAGGTGCGAGTATCAAAGGCTGATCACAGGATCCAGGTATGAGAGGATTTGGAGCGTAAATTGGGAGGTGTGGGGACAGGAACCGATGAGGAACAGCTCTGAATTCCAGTGGAAGAACGCGTGTCATTGTCGGGTGCTGTGGACAGCTCGGTAGCTGGGAAGGTGCTCTGAGGTGGGAAGGAATGAGTGCTCCGAGTTCAGGCTGAGGAGCAAACGCCGTTAATAAGACACAGCATCCTAAAGAATGCACTACTCACAATCTCAGATATCCCCGGTATGCACTAAGCCTATAAACGTGAGCGCCGTGGATCTTTCAGCGTAGGTCGAAGGTGTCTTGACTGTAAAAAAAATGAAAATACCCGGTCAATTTCGTTGACCCCGGGAGGATGACAAGCCGTGCCTCGGCGTTGATGTTGGCGTTCTACAACTGCCGGAGTGGACAATGAAAAAACAGGAAGGTCCTACGTCAAAAAAAACAATCAACATCCAGAAAACATGCAAAAATAAACAGTCAAGCGTACCTTTGTCCAACCTCCGAGTTTGACGACCGTTCAATCTTCTCATCATGTATACCACCCAAGAAACATCATATAAATTCGATTTTTAAAGAGTGAGACATGAGGGAGGTCGAGAGCGAGGGGAGACTGGAATTGGTGATGATGGGGTTCGAAACGAGAGCGGGTAGAGGAGGGAAGAGCCATGGAATTGTGACAAAGGAGAAGAGTGCCAGGCGGGGTGATGTCGATTTCGGACGCCGAAGCTTCGGGGACGAAAAACAAGGAGCTCCGGGACGGAAGCAAAGCCGGATGTCGGTGTTGATGACACTGCAGACAGGGCTCGCCTAAGCTCGAAAGTACTAGCAAGGGTGGGGGTTCCGACGTTAGGCTAATGGAAAACGCCGTTAACAACATACAGTGTCCTCAAAATTGCATTACTCACCGAAATCTTCAGGCCTACGCATTGGAGAGGTGAATGGAGGTCAGACAGAGCTATTGTGAAAGAATTCCCCGTCAATTTTGTGGACCCCGGGATACGACATAAAAATGGGAGAAGCGCACCTGTTTTACTAACATCCAATCATCCATCATAGAGCCATATGTCTCTACACTTTCCAGACTTGTCGATGGTCAAGACCCCAGGTCATTGGCTGAAGAGGTATAAAGTTATCTATGGTGGCGATTCGCCAGAGCGGTTCCTTCGTGAAAAGGAAATATTTCCCCACACTTTTACATATGCCATTCGGCCTAACTTTAACGTCGGGCCTCGGCTTCTTCGCCCACTTCTTCACGGCAGATAAGGGATGGTATAAACTGAAATCAGCTTGAGGTAGAAGACAGTGCTTGGCCGTATCAGTATGGCCCATCAAGTACAGATCCAATGGGGAGTTTCATATGTATTCTAAAATGCTACCTACGTGCTTTTGTTTGAATTCATTATGGAAATTTTGGATGTCAGTGCATGAAGCACTGTGATTGTGTGATACTGGCACAGAGAGAAATATCCGCCGAGAAAGTTTTCCAGTCAATCATTGCCATTGTGCAGCCGAGCAAATAGTTTCAAACAAGTCTTCCTCTCCTGCACAATGTTGAAGCTGATCAAGTTATCATGGAAAACTCTATAAGCCACCTTCAGTGCCGTACAAGAAATAAGTAAAAGAAGGTGGGATCACTCATGTCCTGTATAAATGGTTTTTAAATTTTTAGCGAGAGGAGGGTCCATGATATCCAATGAGTTGCAATATTAATTTCAATCATATAGAGTGTTACTATTGGGGCAAGATTTACCTCATGGGTCTGAGCTGCAGGAACCTAAAGGAAACCTCAAGGGAGATGAGCTCTTGAAGAAGCCCAGGAATTCAAGAGAGCCAGTACTCCAGAGTTGTATGAGAGCCCACCTTAAAATGAGTGCATACCTTAATTTATTCCCGTAAGTTTAAGCTTACTACAAGTACTGAAAAATAATTAGGCAGGCAGTATGGCATGGACTATTGCCTTCTTGCTTGACCCCCCATTGTGTTTGCGGTCCAACTTTCTCAGGATCAAAAATGGTCTGAGGTCTCCCCAAGCGAACTGTCATGGACAAGCAGTGAGTTTTTTTAAGCTGCCTTCTCTCAGTGTGGGCGGGTGTTCAGTGGTGGCTGGGATTCCACCTAGAATGAGGACTAAATTTACAACACTGGAAGTGAGTCTTGATATCTGATTGGGATGAGGGGGTAACAAAAAGGGTGAATTGATAGAGGCCGGCACATATAAAAACAAAAATGATACAAGAGAACAATAGGGAGAGAAATCACAGAATATTGAAATACATGGCTGTAACAGAGTAACAGTGAAATCATTTCAGTGCTCAATGGAAAAAGAGTCAGCCCAGTTTGTACCAAAAACATAATCATCAAAAGATAACTTGGTATATCCATGTTTAGAAATAATACATGCTGTTTGCGGGGTCCAGAGTAGCTGACGGAAGGATGGGGGAATCCATAGGACAGGGAATGGAATATTGGGAAACCTAATCCATCCATCAGTGTCAAGGGCCCAATGGCAATGTGTGACTGGAGATGTAGAGCTTGAAGTTGGGGCGTTCCAGATCCTCACAGTTTGGTCATTAGAGCCAGAAACAATTCTGGTTCCATGTGGTGAAAATGCTAGGGAGGTCACATAATCATCATGACCCCAGAGGGACTCTCCAACTTGAATACCAGTTGTAGCATCCCAAATTATTACAGTTCCAGCACCAGAGCCAGAGACAATTCTGGTTCCATCCGGCGAAAACGCTACTGAGGTCACCCATTCACCATGACCCCGGAAAGACTCTCCGACTTGAATACCAGTTGTGGCATCCAAAATCCTGACCGCTGTGTCACCAGAGCCAGAGACAATTCTGGTTCCATCCGGTGAAAACGCTACTGAGGTCACCCATGCACCATGACTCCGGAAAGACTCTCCAACTTGAATACCAGTTGTAGCATCCCAAATTCTCACAGTTTCATCCTCAGAGCCAGAGACAATTCTGGTTCCATCCGGTGAAAATGCTACTGAAGTCACCCATTTATCATGACCCTGGAGAGAGTCTCCAGCCTGAATACCAGTTGTGGCATCCCAAATTCTCACAGTGTTGTCTTCAGAGCCAGAGACAATTCTGGGTCCATCTGATGAAAATGCTACTGATCTCACAGAATCATCATGACCCCAGGGAGACCCTCCAACCTGAATACCAGTTGTAGCATCCCAAATCCTGACCGTTCCGTCGTCAGAGCCAGAGACAATTCTGGTCCCATCTTGTAAAAATGCCACTGAGTTCACACGACTATCATGACCCTGGAGAGACTCTCCAACCTGAATAACAGGTGTGGCATTCCAAATCCTCACAGTTCCGTCAATAGAGCCAGAGACAATTCTGGTTCCATCTGGTGAAAATGCTACTGATTTCACAGAATTATCATGACCATGGAGAGAGTCTCCAGCCTGAATACCAGTTGTGGCATCCCATAGCCTCACAGTGTTGTCATCAGAGCCAGAGACAATTCTGGTCCCATCTGGTGAAAATGCCACTGAGTTCACACGACTATCATGACCCTGGAGAGACTCTCCAACCTGAATAACAGGTGTGGCATCCCAAATCCTCACAGTTCCGTCATGAGAGCCAGAGACAATTCTGGTTCCATCTGGTGAAAATGCTACTGATTTCACAGAATTATCATGACCATGGAGAGAGTCTCCAGCCTGAATACCAGTTGTGGCATCCCATAGCCTCACAGTGTTGTCATCAGAGCCAGAGACAATTCTGGTTCCATCTGGTGAAAATGCTACTGATTTCACAGAATTATCATGACCATGGAGAGAGTCTCCAGCCTGAATACCAGTTGTGGCATCCCATAGCCTCACAGTGTTGTCATCAGAGCCAGAGACAATTCTGGTCCCATCTGGTGAAAATGCTACTGAAGTCACCCATTTATCATGACCCTGGAGAGAGTCTCCAGCCTGAATACCAGTTGTGGCATCCCATAGCCTCACAGTGTTGTCATAAGAGCCAGAGACAATTCTGGTTCCATCTGGTGAAAATGCTACTGAGGCCACCCGTTCATCATGACCCTGGAGAGATTTTCCAACCTGAAAAGCAGTTGTAGCATCCAAAATCCTGACCATTCTGTGATTAGAGCCATAGACAATTCTGGTCCCATCTTGTGAAAATGCCACTGAGTTCACACCACTCCCCTGGCAATATTTTCCAACCTGAAAACCAGTTGTAGCATCCCAAATTCTCACAGCTGTATCACCAGAGATAATTCTGGTTCCATCTGGCGAGAAGGCTACTGACATCACAGCATGTTGATCATGACCCTGGAGGGACTCTCCAACCTGGATACCAGCTGTGGGATCCCAAATTCTCACAGTCTTGTCATAAGAGCCAGAGACAATTCTGGTTCCATCTGGTGAGAATGCTACTGATGTCACAGAATGATCATGACCATGGAGAGACTCTCCAATCTGAATACCAGTTGTGGCATCCCAAATCCTCACCATTTTGTCATTAGACCCAGAGACTATTCTGGTCCCATCCGGTGAAAATACTGCCGAATTGATGCGTGACCCCACCTCGACTGCAAGAGCTGCTGCTACATGCGTTACCTTTTGATGAATTTGTGGCACTTTTGGAAACCGCTTCCATTCCTGGTTGAATTCACCCCCATTCATCTTCTTCCAAAATGGCACAATACTGAGATATAGATGTGGTGTCCTACCTTTCACCTTGCTTCCCGCAAAATTTCCTAACAACATCCTTAAACTTTTCAATAACTTCAAGCTAGGTTCAGACATTGGTAATTCCTTTATCACTATTTCTTTCTGCGGTCTTGTCAACATGACATGTACTTTCTCCCTGCTTCTCAATTGCTTACCTTGAGCAATGCTTCAAGCACTTCTCCACATTTGAGCAGAGCATTCATCAAGCTCATTGCCTCTATCCAATATACCCCTTTGGCTTTTAGGAAACTCTCCATTTCAACTGTAACATTTCTGACCAGTGGCCCTGTAGCCAATACATGATTACCCCAGAAGTGGCTTGAATACTCCAAAGTTTCTCCAATTCTTTCCTTAATTCTTTTCTGCAATCCTTCTACCTCTGCATCTGAAACAAATGAAGATGGTAGGTCACACATGTTGAATCTCAATTGCTCCATTTGTTTGAAACAGTGAATGCTGAGTTTTTCATGGTATTTTGCAATATTCATTTCATCACTTTGCCTTGTGATGTATTCCGTGAATGATAAATGAAAGGTGTGGACACATTGATCCTTGGCTGATATGAAACAAAAAGCTTGCAACTGTTCAATTAGGACTCTGACAGTGTCTTCTCCTGAGCTTGCCATCACTGCAATACCGTTGCATGTCATTGGTTGAAGTAATGCAACCATTGTGTGCAGAATATTCCACCTTGTGTCTACTTCATCCTTCTCAAAATTGGCCCCAATAACATCTTGTAACACTCCAGCATACAACTGGTCAAGTTCCTGATGTTTATTGTCCCTCAGTGCTTTTTCCAGACGGCGTAACTGTGAGGAAGGATCTTTCATCCCCATTACATATTTTACCACTGTTGCAGCAAAAATAAACAAGTTTCCTGCCAGGTCGGTAAGCTCCTGCAGATGCTTTTCTGTGGCTATTGATTTAAGCTCTGCAGTTACATATGCATTTATATCTTTCTGCACTTCATCTTTCTCTACACCGTGCAACTCAAAGACTTTCACTTTTGACGGAATGTCCATGTTCAACTGATTAGAATGCAGCAAGAGTTGAATTGGTTGCTCAGGACGGCTTGTGAACAGAAACTTTATTTGAGCAAGCTTTCCCTCTTCAATTGCTGCTATGAGTGGTTTCAATGCTCTTTGCACCTCAGTACATTCATCCAAGGCATCCACAACAATCACCGGTACCCTCTTTTGATTCTGAAAAGCCAGCACTGCTTTCCAGGGTTCAATCAGAAGCTTGAGCACTTGTTCCTCTGGCTGCTTAGATGCAATCTCTGGATCCACATTATAATTATCCCTCAGTACTACAGCAAATCTTCTGAAACCACGGGCCAACTGGTATGCCAGTGTAGGAATAATTGTTCTATAGTCCCTGCACTCTTCAATTTGACGAGAGCAAAAGAAAGATGCTACAAGAGCACATTCTTCGGACTTTTTAAATAAATTACAGGCACTCATGGCAATAGTGCTTTTTCCAGTACCAGCCATGCCCCAGATCCAATATCCAGTACTTTCACTGGTGTTTTCAGCCCAGTGTTGTATATTCTCAAGAATCTTTTGTCTTGTCCCTTCAAGACAGTGCCGGTGGCGAGTGTACTGAGACCCTTTGTCTGTATCATAAAATGCTTTAGCAGAATATCCAAGCTTCGCAAGCATTTGTTCCTGGTTGGGCAAGCGATTTGAATTTCAGTGATAGTACTATTTTTGTGTCATACCTTTAACAGCTCTCCAATATTTTGGCTAATGGCAAATAAAACCTTTTCCTGTTGATTCAGTCAGCTTCTATAGCTTGAGAGGACAAATAGTAAAATCAACCATGCTTACTTTACAGTCGTCGTATGCTTGTGTGACGCTCTTTTTGAACAATTCAATTTTCTCCCCAATCTCGGTTTGGTGTAAAATTTGACCAATCTTCCCCATTTCGCTCTGCTCCTTGATGTTGTTATAAATCTTGGTTAGCTCCCTGTATGTTTTTTAATCAATAGGGCTGTCGTCAGTATGTATGGTACAATAATTACATACCCAACGAGATCCGTCATGCTCTGCATTCCGGATGGATCCATATCATCTTGTTCCAGCCGCATTTGCAAATACTGTGTTTTTGCAATAAGATCCTCTGCAAGTACCTGCAGGGCCTCCGTATTACCGGACACTTTCTGGGTTTCAAAATCAGTCACACTCATCACACGTTCAACTAGAAAATATTGATGGTCTGGTACAAACCTTGTAAATGTGAACACACTCAATTACACCACCAACGGCAGCCTGCAAGGGCGGAAAAATAGCCGAAACCTCTTTAAGGATATTCAAAGTAGTTTCCAGAGTGTCCACTACTGTCTTTGATGTGACCGTAAGAGATTGGGTGGTCGAAGATACCTGTTGTGCATTCGCAGGCTCTGGAGCCGGGGTTGAGGATCTGCTTCCGATTGGAGTAGCACTGCGACTTCTAACTCCTTCCAACATTTTTGTGGCTTTAGTTTTGAGAGTTTTAGCTGCTTTGCGCATGTTTGATGAATTCGGCTTTGTTTGTCTTTGCTGTAGAGTGGTAAAGATCGAGGTGGGATGTGCAAGTTCAAGCTGTTTTTATACTTACTTGGTTTCACATTTGATTCCGATGCCATTCATTTCTTGATCGGCTGCATGCACACCGCATGATCAATCAAGACAGGCATAGTCGCTCCAAGATTGTGGCTCAACATGATTGCTCATGGGAACATCAAAGCTTTTACCGTCTTGATATCGATATCAAAATTGGATATGAAAGACACCTTTCAGAAAAGGTAAGTGTTTCGTGACTTCGTTCTATACTTACTCAAATCGCACCGTAGTTTGGCTCGAATTGCACCGGAGTATGGCATGACCATGGCCAAGCAAACCTAAAATTAATGGGCCCGACGCTTTCTCTGAAATCTGGATCACCGGGTATCCAAACGATTTCCCACTAGCGCTAAATTCAGCCCTTGGCTTGCATCTGCTGACCGGCTCGCTCCGCCAATTCTTGGATTTGAGTTTGATGCAGAGTGTCAGATATTTGCTTTGGGCTGGGTCATGGGACAGCAATCATGAGGTACAGCCTTTCCAAGCATGTGAAACGCAGGAGACTTCATCGGCGGCTTAGCACCACCTTCTCCTTCAAGCTAAGATTGGGGTCCCCAGTACTCAATCGTACACCTCTCGCAGGATTCCATAAATTTTTCTGTAGGCTGATGGTCCTCAAAATGTATAGGTTGAGAGTTTGGGATTTTGGGAGGGCCGGAGGTGGGCGTTGCGCTATGCTTTCGAAATCGGCACTTCCAACAAATTAGAATACCCAACGTTGAGCGGCTGATCTTGTGTGACGTGTCCGAATCCTTCTCCCCTTCCCCGTACCTCAGAATAGTGTCTCATTCAACGCGGATGACAACGATGAATGGGGGCGTGTTCGCATCCGTATTTGAATGCTTTCAAAATACTTGAATACTTCTCTGGTATTATGGAAAAATGCTTATTGACTTTGAAGCACAACGATATAAGGCAGGGAACTCGGTCGTGGACCTCGATTTTGCAAAGACAATTCCAGAAATATTTGGCATAATGGCCAGTTCGTCGCGATATTGAGGTATCACCACCTGGCTGTGAAAGAATATTCAAGGAATAGCTGAGGAAGATGAAAGCACTCGTAACCAAAGCCGGACAACGAGGGTACAAGGAGGAAGAATGCATTTGACAAAGAACGAGAGGTACATGGAGAGAGGCGTTCTATCTATTGAGTATAGCGGCGACTATATGATTCGTTTGGGTCAGCTATCTGCAAGTGAACGAGCAAAAGTCAACTGCGGATGAATCAAAAATGAAAACATATCGAAGTACCTGTTACGTCCTGAAGGCGTGAATCCACGCTCCTGTTGGGACCCTCACTGCGTCACTGATATAATAGTTGAATTTGACCGGCTGCTGACGCGCTATTTCGAGAAGGGGTGTAGATGTGCGAAAGCCGACCTAGGGCGTGTCCTCCGTGTCGATGTTGGCGTTTTACAAATGCCGGAGAGGACAAAAATATAGAACACAAAACTGGAAGACGGTACGTCAAAAAAGATCCAGAAAAAGTGCAACATAAGAACGATAGCGTACCCGCATTCAACGAAATCTTCAACTCTTTCAACCGTCATTTTCGTCACGTTCTGCACCAGACAAAACCTCCCATATAGAGCGTATCCACCCAAAAATGTTGCAGAGATTTGATTTTCAAGGGTGAAACGTGAGGGAGGTCCAAGAGAAGAGACGAAAATTTGTGATACCAGGATCCGGAAAGCGAGCAAGCGAGTAGACGGGGAAAGCACCGAATATGAAGAGAGATCTGGGCGGAGGAGCATAGCGGAAGGATTCCGAAAGCCGTAGCGGACATGGGGTACCAGCGGGATTGAGTCGGGGGTGTAAACTGCAAGTTTGAGAGATCTCCGGGACTGAAGCAAAGATAGGCGTTGCTGTCGATGATGTTGCGGACAGGGCTCGTTATTGCTCGTTAGTAAAAGATGGATATTCCAAGTTCAGGCTAATGAAAGGACGTCGTTAACAAGAAATAGCATCTTCAAAATCGTATTACTCACTGAAATTTCAGTATTTCCAATATCCAGGCCTAGAGATTGGAGAAGCTGACCACGATGGTCTTTGAAGGATGGACAGTTTGGGCCAAAGGTGTCTCAGAGCTGTTATAAAATAACCCCCCGTCAGTTTTGTCGACCCAGGGAGGATATGACAGGAAGCTTACCGGCGTCCCTATCATCCAGGCATTTATCATTGAGCCATATTTATCTACACTCGCCAGATTCGTCAATTATCAAGGCCCCACGTCGTTGCGTCAAGAGATGAGAGGGGAGATAAAGTCGGTATATTTATTTATTCTTGCGTGAAGAAGGAGCCTTCGCTAGAAAAACCGCATAAAAAGTGAGGAATTTGGACGGTAGCCGGGCCTCGTTTGGAGGCTGTGGGTTTGGTAGAATGGAGATTTGAGGAGCGCGTTACAGAGGGAGATACGTTATCAGAGTCATAGTTGTTCCTTCGTGAAAAGGAAATATCTTCCCACCCTTGTATGCCGTTTGTTCGGCCATTCGCTCAAGTTCAACGGTCAGCTGTCCGTCCACTTCATTCTTCTAGCTTTGAGTTTCCTCGTTAATTCGGGCGTTTGAGGCCTATGCTAAATCCGGAATTGTAAAGTGGGCTTTGACCTCGGATGTACTCGGAAGGAACCCGGATGCACTCGTCTTTTTCTCCCGTTTGTTTGTTTTTTTTTTTCGAACGGTGATCACAGTTAATTATACATCCTATGTTGCTCAGTCTGATTGTTATCATTGAATGGATCTAGTTTGTTTTCTTCTAGGTTACCTTATATCTCTATGTTAGGTTAGTAAGACGCGCCGGAATTTATGGTAGGCCCTTCTCCCTGGGGCTGGTGAGATATTCCTTGTTTTACTTTTTTCTTCTTTTGAAAAACAGTTTATACAGACCAGGCAAGTGCGGAGCTGTGGTAATCCGGATTCAAGGCTGTTCAGTAACCACAATTGGACATCCTTAGAGTGGATCTCATTTACCAGATCCTCTGCATAGTGTAAATATCAATACTGATCTTTACTGTCACTGTTAAATCAAAAGACTCGGTGGAAACTGGAGCCGAAGGAAGGTAAACTTCAAGAACAAGAGTGAATCTGAGTGAAATTTAAGTTCAACAAGTAGATCGAGTGGTTTGTCCTCTTTAAGCCTAGCTCGCTTTCAATGGTCGCTAATGCATCAGTTTGTACTGATTTTTGTCTTGCCTTACAATTTTACAACCAATGAAAAATTTGGAACATGATTGGAATTTTAAGAATATTAATGGAAACAAAAATTCTTCCAAGTTTTTGTTTAATTACATCCAAACTTGAGATAAAAAAGTCTCCACTTCTTAATTCAAGTTGAACTCTGAGGTGAGGGCAAGTGGGACTTTCAACTTTCTATTGGGTTCATAGAAAGCGTTCATAAGCGAACGTTGGGGAGAGTTTTTATTTTCGAATCTGGGACAAATCCGTAATTGCTCACAACATTCATGAGTACAACAAAATAACAGGAATAACATGAACCTGATGTTCACTTTTTGATGTTTGCTTTTTGCCTCCAATTGACCTCTGCGCATACATTTTTCCAAGTTAGATATAACTGAATCCTTGAATACAGTAAGTTCTGCTCATCCCAGAAATTGTCTAATACATGTTATTCTCATATTTTGCCTCAGTTTTGCATTCTAGATTCACAAAACATGACGTGAGGCAGAGTAGTGCATTTTTTGGCTAGCGGTGTAAATTTTATATAAAAATTTCTCTCGAGCCCTGGCCGGGCCCTAGTGGAGCTCTAGCCGGGCCCCAGCCGTTACATCACTAATTGTCTGGTCCACTCTTGCGACCTTCTAATAGTTTTATTGGAGTTTTGGATGAAGAATGAAAGCTTTGAATTTTATAGACTGCGTGAGATAATCCAGAAGAACTCTGACACCAAAAGTCAGTCAAGCTTAAACTCAAGTTAAGATGATTTATAAATAAAAAGCAACAAGTTGGAGCAGAATGTCAATGGAAGCACATGTCCCCATTTAGAAACTGTTACTTAAGATGGTGAAACTATTGTTCCAACAAGAACCATTCCGGGCTCGTAACTTTTTTTTGAGGCAAAAACAATTGGAAAGTCTCCATTTCTGGCCAGTCTAGGAAATCACGGGCCCAATTCTGAATACCATAAAAGTGAAATTCTGACCTTAAGTGCAAATTCAAAGTGTTGACCTTCTGATGGTTTTTCAAAGCAAAAAAAGGGTTGTTGATTGTTACATGCATGATTTTTTTTTCCTATATTTAAAACTTGTCCCATAGGTGGTCCGCGACTGTTGTGACAAATCTTTGAAGCCTCTTAATTATCTCCGAATCTCGCCGCATTCTCACTGCAGTAACTATTCTGCCCCCATCATGATACAATGTGTCAAAAGTGACATGGCTGACAGTGGCTGAGCCCTCAAGCAAGAAAAACAGGGACCGGGCTTGGATTTACCACGCGACTTTGGCGGCGGGCCCGCTTTTGTAAGTAGTATTATGGTTATTGCACTTGTACATCCTTGAATGTACATCTACAATATCACTTGTGGGTGTGGGCCACCGCATTCGTGTGGCAGGTACGAGTCCGGATCACTATGAGAAACGGGCACAAAACTATTACATGTTTACAAAATCTGAGAATTCGCACCTGAGACTTCCCTTGATTTTGTTGTAATATTTTTCTGGCATCTCATCCTTATCAGTTGAAGTACCAAATTTACACACAAGATTATTCTTTGACATAGACTGCTACTGAGCATACAGCATCTTGGCAATGCATCAAGTCCATCAAATACAACTGTGCACTTTCTGAAGGAACATCACCATTGTTCTTCAATCCATCATGCACAAAAACATTGCCCCATTAATCTATGATTCTTGATGGAAAATGACCATTTCTCCAATATGTCATACCAGCTAGTCGGTAATGAACTTGAACACCAAGAATTGGTATATGATCATTGATCTCTAATTGTTCAATGCCTCCAATATTGAATGCTCACTTGAATGAGTATAATCTATTTTCTGAAGGAACATCACCATTGTTCTTCGATTCATCATACACAAAGACATTGCCCCATTAATCTATGATTCTTGATGAAAAATGACCATTTCTCCAATATGTCATACTGTCGTGACAACCGGTACTTACATCATTTTTCTCACATTCTATTCATTTACCCCACGCCACCTCTTTTCTTTATCATGTGATCGTGCTTATTACTCACACTTCTTCGACTCATTGCTTCACATCCATTTCACAATAGCGTACTATCTCTTTTCCTTCCTTATTGTCTTATTGCCTTATTGTTACACCTCACTCCCATTCGCTGTTATTATTCTTTCACCTCCTTCCTCTCACAGCTGCCATACGTTTATTGTCTTTATACTTACTTTCTCTCGCGCTGTTGTTCTACACTCTCGCGCTATTATCTTTTCACCTCTTTGTTGTTCTTTCACTCTTATTGTCTCACCACGTATATAAGGACTGTAGATAGCTCCCTAGTTCCCTATCTTGACCTCTTGGTCATTGGGAACTAGGTTCGTGTTGTATCTCTTCTTCGGTGTCAATATCTAACTTGGTCATTGGGAACTAGCTGTCCTCTGAGCCCTTGTGATTGGCCCTTCGTGTTATCACTGTTGTTGAGATCATTCATCCTTCATCACCCTTGTACGCTGCGCTTAAGTTCGGACTCCGTCGTCTTTGAAGCTTGCCGGCTACTTGGTCTGTGTTTTGTGCTTTGTGCTTGTGCTTGTGCTTGTGCTTCCTCTCGTGCTTCCTCGTTCCGGTCGTTCCGATCCTCGTCGCGACATTAGGTCGAGATCTCTTGCTGCGCCGATAGCCTAGTCTCAGGTTGTCCCCGCAGAAAGTCTTACCATCACGCCTTCCTACTCGGCACACGTTTCCGACTCTGAAGAACCCGAATTCGACTGCACCGACTTAGCCCACGCTTGGGACACTGTTGATAAAACTTACGTCCATCGAAGAGTAGCTGATACACCATCCGCGTGGTTCGATTGCCACAACCAACCCTGCCCTAACGCTACCGAATCACATTCTATCCAAACCGAGCGTCGTACAGGCAGAAGCAGACGCCTGTTGATTCCGCTATCGCAAATAGAAACATTTGAACAGAACCCATCTACATCGAGCCTACCTATCACCGCACCTCCTCCCCGTTTCGGAAGAACCTCGAACCCAACCAGTTCCCGAGCCTCCCCCGCACTCATTGCACCATTCCCACGTCGTCCAGTGGACACAGACGTTGTTATCTCCGCAGTAGGACAAGCTTTGATCCCTACTAGAGCTGAATCAGCACCCGAGCCAATCAGAGTTGATACTCCCCCTAACCCTTCTATCCAACCCGATCCCGAAATGGCACAAATCTCCGGACAAGATATCCTTCGTGCAATAAACGATCTAGCCGCCAATCAGGCAGCATTGCAACGAGTAGTGACAGATGTGGTCACCAGCATGAATAATAACAAAGGGATCAGCAAACCTCATAACTATAATGGAATAGGCAGCGAAGACGCACGCCGCTTCCTTGCTGCATTCGAAGTCTGGGCACAGGGTGTCCCCAATCTTAGATCTTTGACTGGAAACGAACCGGTCAAATCTGCCATCTCATTCCTTGAAGGAGATGCCGCTATCTGGGCCACCCCCATCGCAGAAAACATCAGCGCACACACCTCTAACAACAATGTTCCCCTTACGTACCCCGATTGGGCAGATTTCAGAGCTGCCTTTACCGCTCGCTTTGAGACAGCAGATCCGGTCACAGATGCAAAAAACATGCTAAAGGCTCTTTATCAGGGAAAGAATTCTGTAGCCGCCTACGCCGCCACCTTTAAACAGTACTCCGAGCGCACTGGATACTCTGACACTGATCTACGGGACAAATTCTATGAACACCTGACAGACAGGGTCAAAGATGGCTTGGTACACTCTCAGGCCAACACCTCCCTGCTGGCCAATCTCATCACCGAAGCTACCAGAATTGATAATCGGATAAATGAACGATTCAGGCAGAAGACGCCCTTCAAAGCAGTCACTCCTGCCACTCATAGCCTCCAACCAATTAACGCCCCCTTCATCGCTCATCGAGACCCAAACGCCATGGATGTAGATGCCACCCGCACGGTGACGGGTAAGAGTTCAGATGACTATCGAAGATTCATGACGGGAAAGTGTTACGGATGTGGATCGAGGAATCACCGTAAGGCAGATGGACATCACGAGCGAGATGTCTGTGAGCACTGTGGGCTCACTGGGCACTTGGCAAGTGTCTGCCGTCGTAAGTATCTAGGTTTGACAGGACGTGCTGCCCCCCGCAACATTTCGGCCACTTCTATCACGGAACCCTCCACTTCCACCATCGCGGCAGCTCCGTCTGTCTCCGTCACACCGGATCTTGCCCAAGTCCTTCAACAACTTGCTGCCAATCAACAGATGTTAGCGACCCAGATTGCCGAATTGCGCCAGAATTTTTAAAATGGGAACCCGCCACGGCTGCCGCCTGGTTCCCTGAATTGTACTCTTATAAATCGTCTTCCATTTATGCATCTATCTCCTCCTGTACTATCGGTTCGGTTCAATCTAGCGATGTTTCTCATTTTCGCATACCGATTAAGTTACAAGGGAGATTCAAGAGTACAAAAAGCGCAGCAATGATAGACTCTGGTGCAACAGGTCTATTTCTTCATCAACGGTTCGTAAACCAGCATCATATCCTCACTCGACCTCTCCTTCATCCAATCACTCTCTACAACATTGACGGAACTCCTAACACTGCTGGAAAAATTACACACTCGGCTCGTTTACTTTCCACTATCGATCAAAACTCACCCCAACTCCTCGAGTATCTAGTCACCAATCTAGGAACGGAAGATGTCATATTAGGCCTACCCTGGCTTCGAAGGGTCAACCCCAACATAGATTGGAAAAAGGGACGACTTGCGATTATCACCCCTCTTCCTCCTCGCATGACCATTACAGATGAACCTGAACCTCGAGAATCTAATGTTGGAGGAACCACAATTGACCAAATTCTGGAACCTAATCCCGAATACGTTCCGTTACCAGAACCAGAGGAAGAAGAACTACCGAGTCAGGAAGTATTTGATGTCGAAGCCCCTTTATATCGATTAAACGGGAATCGCAAGCGAAGAAGGGCCCTTCTTCGTGCCGGAATTCTAGACCATGCAGCGGAAGAACTTTGGTGTGCCGCAGGGTATACTTATTCGCAAAAACTGGCAGAAGCAGCAAACAAGGACAAGCCAGCGAAAACCTTTGAAGAACTCGTCCCGTAGAATACCGTCGCCACACCAAAGTCTTCTCAGAAAAGGAATCCGAACGACTACCTGCACACAAACCTTGGGACCACGCAATCGACCTCAAACCGGACGCCCCCGAAACTCTACGTACGAAAATCTATCCAATGTCTCTTAATGAACAAGCAGAAGTGGACAAATTTCTGAAAGAAAACTTACGAAAAGGGTATATTCGGCCCTCTAAATCCCCTCTGGCCTCTCCTGTGTTCTTTGTCAAAAAGAAAGACGGAAAACTACGCTTTGTCCAGGACTACCGAAGACTCAACGAATATACCATTAAAAATCGATATCCCCTTCCTCTGATTTCCGACATCATCAGCTGCCTCCGAAAATCCAAAATCTTCACCAAGTTCGATGTACGATGGGGTTACAACAACGTTAGGATCAAGGATGGACATGAATGGAAAGCAGCATTTGCCACTAATCGAGGGCTCTTCGAACCACTAGTAATGTTCTTCGGATTAACAAACTCCCCCGCTACGTTCCAAGCCCTCATGAACTCTATCTTCACTGACCTGATTGCTGCTGGAAAGGTTGCGGTCTACCTCGACGACATTCTCATCTTTACAGAAAGCCTAACGGAGCATCGGTCCATTGTACATGAAGTCCTCACTCGCCTAAACCAACATGATCTGTATCTTCGGCCAGAAAAGTGCGAATTCGAACAGTCGTCTATGGAATACTTGGGACTCATCATTGGAGAGGGAGAAGTGCGGATGGACCCAGTTAAGGTTGAAGCAGTCAAAAATTGGCCCACACCCTCCTCGTTACGTGATTTACGAGGTTTCCTTGGATTTGCTAACTTCTATCGGAGGTTCATCGAAGGTTTCGCAAAAAAGGCCCGACCACTCAATGATCTCACTCGGAAAGACATCAAATGGAACTGGGGAACCCAGCAACAAGAGGCGTTTCAGTCACTTAAGGACACCTTCACCGCTTCCCCAATCCTGGTCTTATGGGATCCCAACAGACCGACCAGAATCGAGGTCGACGCCTCGGGATTTGCCACCGGAGGGACTCTATTACAGATGCAGGATGACGGACAATGGCACCCAGTGGCATTTCGATCCGCCTCTATGGACCCAGCCGAGCGAAACTATGAGATTTATGATCGAGAAATGTTGGCCATCATCGAAGCGTTAAAGGACTGGCGAAACTTCTTAGAAGGATTACCAGAAGCATTTGAAATCATCACTGACCATCAGAACCTAGAATTCTGGAGAACAGCACAAGACCTTAGTCGAAGACAGGCTCGATGGGCCTTGTGGCTGTCTCGGTTTGATTTCCGTCTTAAACACCGTCCTGGAAAATCAAACACCCAAGCTGACGCTCTATCTCGTATGTCCCAATTCCAGATATCTGATGCCGATGATAATCAGGAATAAATTGTCCTCCATCCTGAACACTTCATTAATGCCGCCACTGCCGTTCTATTCCATAATCCCCTCTACGACCAAATTCGCAGTGCTAGTGAA
Source organism: Collybiopsis confluens (assembly GCA_013368555.1). Classification (NCBI taxonomy): domain Eukaryota; kingdom Fungi; phylum Basidiomycota; class Agaricomycetes; order Agaricales; family Omphalotaceae; genus Collybiopsis; species Collybiopsis confluens. The sequence continues at coordinate 48,001 of JAACJN010000176.1, read as the reverse complement.
CGAGAAGCCGAGGTACTCGAAGGATTAAAACAGATTAAAGGCCCACAGAAATTAGTTGGCGGACTACCAGAATGGAGAGAAGAAAACGGTCTAGTCTTTTATCGAAACAAAGTGTACGTGCCACCAAGTCCTGAACTACGAAAGGCAGTGCTGATCCAATGTCACGATGCTCCAACTGCTGGACATCCGGGTCAGCATGGGACCTTAGAACTAGTGAGCAGAGAGTTCTGGTGGCCCGGAATGCGCTCCTTTGTGGACAAATACGTTGATGGCTGTGATCCGTGCCAACGAAAACGCCTAAACCCTCATTATTCCTCATCCCTGCAACCTCTCCCCGTTCCCAGCGGTCCTTGGGAAGATATTGGCGTTGATCTAATTGGCGAACTACCCATGACGCAGGATGGACACAATGCAGGGTGCCCCACCGTGTATTGACGTCAATTTTGAAACAAAAATTCCAGGTGTAGTTGGTATAATGACCGGCTCTTCGCGATATTGGAGGGATCACTAGTATTGGCTTAGTACTGGCTGTCAAAGAATACTCAAGGTACGTCAAGGAATAAGACCGTGACGATGAGGGGTACAAAGAAGAAGGAATGTATTTGGAAAAAAAAAAAAAACACGAAATGTACATGGGCAGAAGCGGGTCCGGACACAAACTTTGATGAGCTCGGGCTATCTATTGAGTATAGCAGCTACTATACGATTAATTCGGCCCAGCTATCTGCAAGTGAACGAGCAAAGTCAACAACTGCAAAGAATTCTAAATTGAAATCATGTCAAAGCACCTGATACGTTCTGAAGCTATACTCCCGTTGGGACCCCCGCTGCGAGCAAAGATATAGCAACCAAGTTGGATCTGGGCCATTGCTGACAAGGACATGCGAGGAGGCGTGAAGGACGCGTTCCTGCTGATTCTTGGTGGGTGGGTTCTGTATGACGAAGTGGACGACAACATGGACGAACAGACTGGAAGAGACTACGTCAAAAAAGATGCAAAAAAAAAAGAAGGAATAAAAGTGTACCTGCCATCGACCGAGTCTCCGAGTCCGTCAACCATCCATATTCATCATTTTCTATAGCTGGCAAATCGGCCCATAACGCGCATCCACTCGAGCAGTGTCATATGAGTTGATTTTCGAAGATTGGGAGATGATGAAGAAGGGCCGTGGCATGGACTGGCATTTGAGACGAAAGGTGCGAGTATCAAAGGCTGATCACAGGATCCAGGTCCAGGTATGAGAGGATTTGGAGCGTAAATTGGGAGGTGTGGGGACAGGAACCGATGAGGAACAGCTCTGAATTCCAGTGGAAGAACGCGTGTCATTGTCGGGTGCTGTGGACAGCTCGGTAGCTGGGAAGGTGCTCTGAGGTGGGAAGGAATGAGTGCTCTGAGTTCAGGCTGAGGAGCAAACGCCGTTAATAAGACACAGCATCCTAAAGAATGCACTACTCACAATCTCAGATATCCCCGGTATGCACTAAGCCTATAAACGTGAGCGCCGTGGATCTTTCAGCGTAGGTCGAAGGTGTCTTGACTGTAAAAAAAATGAAAATACCCCGGGAGGATGACAAGCCGTTCCTCGGCGTTGATGTTGGCGTTCTACAACTGCCGGAGTGGACAATGAAAAAACCAGGATGGTAATACGTCAAAAAAAACAATCAACATCCAGAAAACATGTAAAAATAAACAGTCAAGCGTACCTTTGTCCAACCTCCGAGTTTGACGACCGTCCAATGTTCCCATCATGTTCTGCACCAAGCAAAACCGCCCATAACGTGTATCCAACCCAAAAAGCGTCACATATACTCGATCTTTGAAAGAGTGAGGACGTGAGGGAGGTCAAGAGGGAGGAGAAACTGGAATTTGTGATGATGGAGTTCGAAACGAGAGCGAGTAGAGGACAAAGGAGAAGAGTGCCAGGCGGGGTGACCTCGATTTCGAACGCCGAAGCTTCAGGACGAAAAACAAGGAGCTCCGGGACGGAAGTAAAGACGGGTGTCTGTGTCGATGACACTGCAGACAGGGCTCGTCTGAGCTAGTAAAGGAAGGGGTTCCGAATTCCTGCTAATGGAAAACGCCGTTAACAACATACAGCGTGCTCAAGATTGCACCGAAATCCTACTTTCCCACTTGCACTCGTACCCAATCTCCGAAATCCTCAGGCGTATGGATTGGAAAAGTTAACCACGATGGACAGTGGAAGTGAGAGGTGTCTCAGAGCTGTTGTAAAAGAATTCCCCGTCAATTTCGTGGTCCCGGGATATGACAGAAAAATGGGAGAAGCGCACCTGGTTTACTATCACCCAAGCATCCATCATAGAGCCACATGTCTCTACACTTGCCAGACTCGTCGATCGTCAAGGCCCCAGGTCATTGGCTGAAGAGGTATAAAGACGGTTCGTTCGAGCTGTTTCGTCGTGAAAAGGAAATATTTTCCCACCGTTGTACATATGCCGTTCAACGGCCCTATTCAACGTCGGGCTTCGGCTGCTTCGTCCGCTTCTTCCAAAGGACGAGGATGGTATAGACTGAAACCAGGTTGAGGTAGAGAGGGCGGTTGGCCGTATGGTCTATCATGTACGGATCCTATCCGGAGTTTCGTATTATAAAACAGTACCTAGGTGCTTTTGTTGAAATTCGTTATGGACATTTTTTATTTCAGTAAATGAAGCAGTGTGATTTTGTGATACTGGCGCAGAGAGAAAAATACGCCGAGAAAGTTTTCCAGTCAATCGTTGACTAAATTATGCCATTGTGCTGCCGAGCAAATAATTTCAAAGAAGTTTTCCTCACAATGAAGCTGATCGAGTTATCATAAAAAATTCGGCCTCTAAAAGCCACCGTCAGTGCTGTACGAGAAAGAGGTAGAAGAATGTGGGATCACTCATGTCCTGTAGATGGTTCTTAAATTTTTGGCAAGATGAGTATTCAAAATCTCCAATGTGTTACAACATTCACAGTGATTGTGGATGCTATGAGTCATAGCATCCACAATCACTGTAGCCCATGCCAATGCCTCAAGAAGCAACTTGGAGCATTATGTTAGGTGTGTAATGTGCTTACTCAGATGATAGCAAAGATAATCATGTAGGGTGTTTGGATTATGACAAATTTTGCCTCATGGGTCCGAGCTGCAGGTATTTCCACTGTCCAGGAGAGCTCATAAAAAGATGAGTTGTTGAAGAGGCTTAGGAATTGAGGAGAGCCGGTCCAGAGTTGGATGAGACCACACTTGTAAATGAGTACATACCTTTATTCCCTTGAGGTTTGAGCTGACTACTGAATCACAATTGTCAGGCAGGCTGTAATGACTATTGCCTTCTGATAATTGCCCTCAGGCTTGATCTCTGCAGTCCAACTTCCTGAGGTTTTAAGATGCTCTGAGGTCTCCCCAAACCAACTGTCATCGACAAGCAGTGAGTTTTATAACTTGCGTTCTTTCAATGTAAACAAGTGTACAATAGTGATTGGGATTCCACCTAGAATGAGGACTAAATTTACGACACTGGAAGTGAGTCTTAATATCTGATTGGGATGAAGGGGTAACAAAAAGGATGAATTGATAGAGGCCGGCACATACAAAAACAGGAAGGATACAAGAGCACAATAGGGACTCGGAGAGAAATCACAGAACATTGAGATACGGGTGTAACAGACTAATAGTGAAGGCATTTCAGTGCTCAATGGAAAAAGAGTCAGCCCAGTTTGTACCAAAAACATAATCATCAAAAGATAACATTGTATATCCATGTTTAGAAATAATACATGCTGTTTGCGGGGTCCAGAGTAGCTGACGGAATGATGGGGGAATCCATAAGACAGGGAATGGATTATTGGGAAACCTAATCCATCCATCAGTGTCAAGGGCCCAATGGCAATGTGTGACTGGAGATGTAGAGCTTGAAGTTGGGGCGTTCCAGATCCTCACGGTTTTGTCATGAGAGCCAGAAACAATTCGGGTCCCATCTGGTGAAATTGCTACTGAAAGGACCCAACCATCATGACCCTGGAGAGATTCTCCAACCTGAAAACCAGTTGTAGCATCCCAAATTCTCACAGTTCTGTCCGAAGAGCCAGACACAATTCTGTTTCCATTGGGTGAAAATGCTACTGAGGTCACCTCACCATCATGACCCTGGAGAGACTCTCCAATCTGAATACCAGTTGTTGTATCCCAAATCCTCACAGTTTTGTTATAAGAGCCAGAGACAATTCTGGTTCCATCTGGTGAAAATGCTACTGAGGTCACCCATTCATCATGACCCTGGAGAGAGTCTCCGACTTGAATACCTGTTGTGGCATCCCAAATCCTCATAGTTCCGTCATCAGAGCAAGAGACAATTCTGGTTCCATCTTGTGAAAATGCCACTGAGATCACACCACTCTCATCACCCCAGAGAGATTTTCCAACCTGAAAACCAGTTGTAGCATCCCAAATTCTCACAGTTCCATCACTAGAGCCAGTGACAATAAGGGTTCCATCTGGTGAAAACGCTACTGATTCCACATAATCATCATGACCCTGGAGAGACTCTCCAATCTGAATACCTGTTGTGGCATCCCAAATCCTCACAGTTCCGTCATGAGAGCCAGAGACAATTCTGGTTCCATCTCGTGAAAATGCTACTAATCTCACAGAATGACCATGGCCCCAGAGAGACTCTCCAACCTGAATACCAGTTGTAGCATCCCAAATCCTGACCATTCTGTCACCAGAGACAGAGACAATTCTGGTCCCATCTTGTAAAAATGCCACTGAGGTCACACCACTATCATGACCCTGGAGAGACTCTCCAACCTGAATACCAGGTGTGGCATCCCAAATCCTCACAGTTCCGTCACGAGAGCCAGAGACAATTCTGGTTCCATCTGGTGAAAATGCAACTGAGGTCACCCATTGATCATGACCCTGGAGAGACTCTCCAACCTGAATACCAGTTGTAGCATCCCAGATCCTCACAGTTTTGTCATGAGAGCCAGAGACAATTCTGGTTCCATCTCGTGAATATGCGACTGAGTTCACACAACCAACATGACCCTGGAAGGATTCTCCAACCTGAATACCAGTTGTGGCATCCCAAATCCTCATGGTTTTGTCCAAAGAGCCAGAGACAATTCTGCTTCCATCTTGTGAAAATGCTACCGAGGTCACACCATGATGATGACCCTGGAGAGAGTCTCCAACCTGAATACCAGCTGTGGCATCCCAAATTCTCACAGTTCTGTCCAAAGAGGCAGAGACAATTCTTGTTCCATCTGGTGAAAATGCTACTGAGATCACCCCCTGATCATGACCCCAGAGAGAGCCTCCAACTTGAATACCCGTTGTGGCATCCCATATTCTCACAGTGTTATCATGAGAGCCAGAGATAATTCTGGTTCCATCTGGTGAAAAAGCTACTGAGGTCACAGAATAATCATGACCCTGGAGAGACTCTCCAATCTGAATACCAGTTGTGGCCTCCCAGATCCTCACAGTGTTGTCATCAGAGCCAGAGACAATTCTGGTTCCATCTGGTGAAAATGCTACTGAGGTCACAGAATCATCATGACCCCAGAGAGACTCTCCAACCTGAATACCTGTTGTGGCATCCCAAATCCTCACCATTTTGTCATCACATCCACAGACTATTCTGGTCCCATCCGGGGAAAACACTGTGGACTTGATCCTTGACCCCATCTCAACTGCAAGAGCTGCTGCTAGGTGTGTTACCTTTTGATGAATTTGTGGCACTTTTGGAAACCGCTTCCATTCCTGGTTGAATTCACCCCCATTCATTTTTTTCCAAAACGGCACAACACTGAGATATAGATGAGGTGTCATATTGTTCACCTTGCTTCCAGCAAAATTTCCTAACAAGTTCCCCAGATTTGTCAATAGATTCAAACTAGTTTCAGTCATTGTCATTTCCTTTATTACCATTCTTCCCTGTGGTCTTGTTAATATGTCATGTACTTTGTTGCTGCTTTTCAATTGCTTACCTGGAGCAATGATTTGAGGACTTCTCCACATTTGAGCAGAGCATTCATCAAGCTCATTGCCTCTATCCAATATACCCCTCTGGACTTCAGGAAACTCTCCATTTCAACTGTAAAATTTCTGACCAGTGGCCCTGTAGCCAATACATGATTACCCCAGAAGTGGCATGAATACTCCAAAGTTTCTCCAATTCTTTGCTTCATCCTCTCTTGCAATCCTTCTACTTCTGCATCTGGGACAAATGAAGATGGTAGATCACACATGTTGAACCTCAATTGTTCCATTTGTTTGAAGCAGTTAATGCTCAGTTTTTCTTGGTGTTTTGCAATATTCATTTCATCGCTTTGCCTTGTGATGTATTCCGGGAAAGATAAATGGAAGGTGTGGACACATTGATCCTTGGTTGATATGAAGCAAAAAGCTTGCAATTGTTCAATAAGGGCTCTGACAGTGTCCTCTCCTGAGCTTGCCATCACTGCAATACCCTTGCATGTCATTGGTTGAAGTAACGCCACCATTGTGTGCAGAATATTCCACCTTGTGTCTACTTCATCCTCATCAAAATCTCCACCAAGCACATCTTGTAACACTCCAGCATACAACTGGTCAAGTTCCTGATGCTTATTCTCCTTCAGTGCTTTTTCCAGACGGCGTAACTGTGAGGACAGATCTTTCATCCCCATTATATATTTTACCACTGTTGCAGCAAAGATGAACAAGTTTCCTGCCAGGTCTGTAAGCTCCTCCAAATCTTTTTCTGTGGCTATTGATTTAAGCTCTGCAGTTACATATGCATTTATGTCTTTCTGCACTTCATCTTTCTCTACACCGTGCAATTCAAAGACTTTCACTTTTGACGGAATGTCCATGTTCAACTGATTAGAATGCAGCAAGAGTTGAATTGGTTGCTCTGGACGGCTTGTAAACAGAAACTTTATTTGCGCAAGCTTTCCTTCTTCAATTGCTGCTATGAGTGGTTTCAATGCTCTTTGCACCTCCGTACATTCATCCAAGGCATCCACAACAATCACCGGTACCCTCCTCTGACTCTGAAAAGCCAGTACTGCTTTCCAGGGCTCAATCAGAAGCTTCAGCACTTGTTCCTCTGGCTGCTTGGATGCAATCTCTGGATCCGCATTATATATATCCCGCAGTACTACAGCAAATCTTCTGAAACCACGGGCCAACTGGTATGCCAGTGTAGGAATAATTATTCTATAGTCCCTGCACTCTTCAATTTGACGAGAGCAAAAGAAAGATGCTACAAGAGCACATTCTTCAGACTTTTTAAATAAATTACAGGCACTCATGGCAATAGTGCTTTTTCCAGTACCAGCCATGCCCCAGATCCAAAATCCAGTACTTTCACTGGCGTTTTCAGCCCAGTGTTGTATATTCTCAAGAATTTTTGCTCTTGTCCCTTCAAGACAGTGCCGGTGGCGAGTGTACTGAGACCCTTTGTCTGTATCATAAAATGCTTTAGCAGAATATCCAAGCTTTGCAAGCATTTGTTCCTGGTTGAACAATCAATTTCAATTTCAAAGATACTAATATTGTTGTGATGTACCTTTAACAACTCTCCAATGTTTTGGCTAATGGCCCATAAGATCTTTTCCTGTCCATTGAGTAAGCATCTGGAACCTTAGAGCACAAATAGTGAGATCAACCATGCGTACTTTACATTCTTCATATGCTTGTTGGATTTTTTCTTTGAACGATTGAATTTTATTACCTATTTCAGTTTGGTGCAAAACCTTCTTGCCCTTTCCTATGTTACTCTGCTTCTTGATGTCTTTATAAATTCTGGTTAATTCTCTGTACATTTAGTGATCAGTATGGTTCTTAAAGCACGTGGCACAATGATTAGTACCCACCCAGCTAAATCCTTAATGCTCTGCACTCCGGATGGATCCATATTACCCCGTTCTAGCTGCATTTGCAAAAATTTTGTTCTTGTAATAAGATCCTCCGCAAGTAACTGCAGGGCCTCTGTATTACCGGACACATTCTGTGTATGGAAGTTAATGACACTCATTACACCTTTCACCAGATGAATATAAACGGTCTGGTACAAACCTTGTAAATGTGAACGCACTGAATTACCCCACCAACTGCAGCCTGTAACGGTGGAAAGACAGCCGAAACCTCTTTTAGCACATTCAAAGAAGTTTCCAGAGTGTCGACTACTGTTTTGGATGTAATTGTAAGAGATTGGTCGGTAGAGGGTACCTGAAGTTGTGGGTTTCCAGGTTCTGGAGCGGGGGTTGAGGATCTGCTCCCGGGTGGGGTGGCACCGCGGCTTCTACTTCCTTTCAACATTTTCTTGGCTTTAGTTTTGACAATTTTAGCTGCTTTGCGCATGTTTGATGGATTCGGCTTTGTTTGTCTTTGTTGTAGAATGGTAAAGATCGAGGTGGGATGTGCAAATTCAAGCTGTCTTTATACTCACTCAGTTTCACATCTGATTCCGGGGCCATTCATTTCTTGACTGGCTGCATGTGGCACACCGCATGATCAATCAACACAGGAATAGTTGTTCCAAAGTTGTGGCTCAACATGATTGATCATGGGAACATGGTACCGTCTTGATATTGATGACAGATGTGAAAGACAATCCTAAGAAAAGCAAACATGGACCAGTGTTTCGTCATTTATCACCCGGGAAATAACAGAATCCTTGTATGGACAAGCTCCATCCTCGGATTCAACCAAAACATAGCATGTGTCACACGACCATGACCAGGTCAACCTAAACTTAATGGACCTGAGGCGGCTTTCTCTGGGCCGCAATCTGCATTGCCGCGTACCCAAAAGATTTCTCACAGATCTCACTACCGCTAAACTCCGCCAAAAATGACCAGGGAGTTGCAATATATATATTGGGGTATAACTTGGCCTTGAAAGAATAGTCAACGAGTTGGAAGGACTGAATAGCCTAGGAAGATGAAGCACTCTTAACCGAAGCCGGACAATGAGGGTAAAAGGGAGAAGAATGCATTATGAAGAGCACGAAAGGTACATAAACAGATGTGTTCTATCTGGTACAAGTATAGCGGACGACGATATGATTCATTCAGGCCAGCTATCTGCAAGTGCACGAGGAAAAGTCAATAACTGCGGAAAAGTCGGAACCGAAAACATATTGAAGCACCTGTTACGTCCTCAAGGCTTGAAGCCTCACTCCTGTTGGGACCCTCACTGTGTTACTGATATACCAGCTGCTGATGCGCCATCCGAGAAGGGGTGCAGGTGTGCGAAAGCCGAGCTAGGACCTGTTCCTTGGTGTCGATGTTGGCGTTTTACAAATGCGGGAGTGGACGACGATATAGATGAAAAAACTAGAAGATACGACGTCAAACAAGAATCAGGTTCCAGAAAACATGCAAAATAAAGAATTAAAGCGTACCTGCATCCAACCAAGCCTCCTAGTCTGACGACTGTCCAGTTCTTCATCAGGTTCTGCACCAAGCAAAACCGTCCGCCTAGCATGTATCCACCCAAAAAAGTGTCGCAAATATTCGATTTTTAAGAATAGGGCGTGAGGGAGGTCGAGGAGAAGAGGCGAGAACTTGAGCTAACAGGCTCCGGAAAGCGAGCGAGCGAGTAGACGAGGAAAGGACCATAGAATGGTGAAAAAGATGCGAACTCTGGAGGGGGGAGAGCATAGCGGAGCGATTCCGAAACCCGAAGCGGAAACGGGGTACCAGCAAGATCAAGTCGGAGGTGTAAACTCGGAGACAAAAAGCGCTTAGGAACAAGCGCTGGGAGACGGGTGTCGTCGACGATGGGGCTCGTCATTACTCATTGCTCGTCAGTAATGGATAGATGTTACAAGTTCAAGGCTAACGAAAAAAAAAAACGCCGTTAACAAGAAACAGCATCCCCGAAGTCGTATTACTCACCAAAATCCCAGTTTCCGAGCGGTTACCCAATATCCGATATTCTCAAGCCTAACGGATTACAGAAGTTAACCACGATGGCCTTTGAAGGATGGACGTCTGGACGGTTAAATATCGGCTCTAAAACATATAGTACCCGGTCATTGCACAGAGTAGGATTCCGGGCGAGATATTGTTAGCTCTTTACTCGGCTTTTGTAAGAAGGGTCCTAGGAGGTAGATAGTCAAGAGTTGACGTTGAGAAGGCATACGAGAGTGGGTAGTGTTCGACGAAAAGTGAATTTTCGCAGGGGGGGCGTCAATTATCCGCTGCAAAACAGGTGCAAATACAAAACGCGGAATCACCGGAGGGAACGCAGAGACCGTACTTCATATCCTCCGTAGACACTGTTGCCGGCACTCCCAACAAATCATAGTAGCCTAGCGTTAAAGTGATCAATCTGGTGGGACGTGGAGCCAAATCCTACTTGGAATACAGAGTATTCCGGTACTTTAGTCAAAGTCAAAGAAGAAAAAAACATATTCGGAACAAACCAGGGTACCCCATCGTGGACGTCGATTTCAAAACGACAATTTCAGGTGTCATTTGGTCTAATGACCAGCTATTCGCGATATTGGGGGGATAACTGGCCGTCAAAGAATACTCGAGGTGCGTCGAGGAATAAGACCGGACAATGGGGGTACAAAAAACAAGGATGTATTTGGAAAAACACGAAATGTACAGGGGCAGAAGCGGCTCCGGACACGAACTTTGATTAGCATCCTTTCTATTGAGCATAGCGGCGACTACATGGTTCGTTCGGCCCAGCTGCAAGTGATCGAAGAAAAGTCAATAACTGCAAGAATTCTGAAATGAAATCCTATGGAAGCACCTGATAGATACATTCTGAAACCATACTCCCGTTGGTAACCCTACTGCGAACACCGATAGCAACCCAAGCTGGATCTGGCCCATTGCTGACAAGGACATGCCGGGAGGCGTGAAGGTGGACAACAAACAGAGCCAGGACGTATTCCTGCTGATTTTCGGTTTTGATGGTGGTGCATTACGTATGCTGCAGTGGCCGACGATGGGGATGAAAAGACTGGAAGAGACTGCGTGAAAAAAGATGCGAAAGAGATAGAAAAGAAAAGAATAAAAGTGTACCTGCCTGCCATCCGACTGAGTCTCCGAGCCCGTCAACCATCCATCTTCATGACTTTCTATACCTAGCAAATCCGGCCGTAACATGCATCCACCCATGCAGTGCCATAAAATGGAGTTTCAAGAATTGAGAGGTGAGGTGGTGGAAAAGAGCGTTGGCTTGTGTGACGAAAGATGCGAGTATCGAAGGCTGATCACAGGATCCAAGTATGAGGGAGTTTTGAGGGCGTGAAGGATGAGGAGCAGCTCCGAATCCGAAGCGAGTACACATGTCGTCGTCGGGTGCTGTGGAGAGCTTTGCAGTTGGGAAGGATGAGTGCTCCGAGTTGAGGCTGATGAGCATACGCCGTTAACAAGACCCAGCATCCTGAAAACACACACTACGCACAATCTCAAATATCCCCGGTGTACACCAGGCCTATAAAAGCGACCGCTGAAAGATACACAGCGTAGGTCGAAGGTGTCATGAATGTATAACAAAAAACGATACCCCCGTCAATTTTGTCGACCCCGGGAGGATATGACAAGAAAATGGTACAAGCTCACCTGAATTGTTGTCCTACAAAGCCTGATTCATCTCGACTACGTCAAAAAAGAATGAAGATCAAGAAAGCATGCAAAAAATAAGAATCAAAGCTTACCTGCATCCAACTACGCCTCCGATTCTTTAAGAGTGAGACGTGTGAAGGAGGTCGAAAGCGAGGAGAGACTAGAATTCTTGATGACCGGGTGCGAAACGAGACCCGCCATAGAGCATAGCAGGGTGATCTCGATTTACAAGGCCAAAGCTTCGGAGACAAAAAACGAGTAGGGACACTCCGGGACTGGGGCAAAGACGGATGTTGGTGGCGATGACGTTCCGGAGAGGGTTCATTGCCCTTGGGCTAATAAAGAAAAACACCATCAACAAGATACAGTATCCTCGAAATCGTATCACTCACCAAAAGCCCAGTTTCCGACTCATACCCAGTCTCCGATATACTCAGTTAAGAAGATACAGTTGGGTATATCATTTGAACTCGAAAACGCAAAGTCGCGGCAAAAGAAACATAAGAAGGGAGGAATTTGGAAAGTATCCGGGTCTCGTTTGGAGGCCGTGTGGGTTTGGTGGAATGGGATATTTGAGGAGCGCGGTACAGAGGGAATAACGGCTGACGGAATCAGAGTTGCATCTTTTTTCGTGAAAAGGAAATACTTTCCCACCGTTGTACAGATGCCGTTCGGCCTAACTTTAACGTCGGGCCTCGTCCACTTCTTCATGGCAGATCGGTGAAACCAGAGTGAGGTAGAAGAGGGCGGTTGGCCGTATCAGTATGGCCGTAGAGATGATTCTAATGGGGAAGTTTCGTTTGCATCAATGATACGGATACCTAGGCGCTTTAGTTTGGACTCGCTATGAACATTTTTTATTTCAGTAAAGCAGTATCACTTTCCAGTCAGTCGTTGACAAATCTATGAAAACCTACCAGATGGAAGCCGAGCAAAATTGCCCGATGATGGCTGGATGGCTGATCAAGTTGTCATCAAACATTCGGATTTTATTAACTACCTTCCGTGCTGCAAGAATCCGTGCTGCAAGAGAGAAATGAATGAAGAATACGCGATCACTCATTTCTATAAATGGTTTGTAGATTTTTGGGGAGACGAGCGTTCATGATTTCCGATATGTTCATTTGAATCATTTCCTAACATTTTGGCACATCGACTTTATACTCTGGATGTCAAGGCTATGAACCACAGCCTCACCAGTGGGCGATACGATTACAAGAAGCCCGGCTTCCTCTGACATATCCTGAGCAAGCTTCGTGAAGCAGGTTCGTTTAGTAGTCTCTCCTCCTGTTCCGATATCGAAATCGCTTGCTATCATAGGTTTACTGGTACAAGAGAACAAGCAGCACAAGATTCAGCCGTCAAATCTTTGCTTGAATCATCTCGAGGTAGAGCTTTGATGCACGTCGTCCAGAATGCCGCTTTTGGGACTGCTCAAATACGCAAAATGGGTGTTATTGTAAATTTTCGTAGAGAGCCGAGCCGCGATAAACGAGTCCCAGACAATCATGGGTCGTATTTTTCAAGAGAGCAAGAAATATCCATTTGTGACCGGCCCTTACCCTGAGAAAAGGGGGATAACTGGCGAGCATATTTCTGCGAATCAGACCGTCAAGGTTGATTAAATTAATGATTGCCGATCCAATATTTTCAGCTTCCGCAAAGAGGACACCTTGCCGACTCCCATTAGGGCAATGAACCACTCATAACAGAGCGTTGGATCATGCCTGGTAGAATTTTTTTTTTTTGTGGTTATTCATTCTTCAACTGCGGAACGAACGATGAGCAAAGATTGGGAGAGAATGTGGAGGGTCGACTTTGTCCCGCGAGAGTACCGGCCCCAGTGGGGGAGGTGCAGCTCGGCCCAACCTCCGGGCCCGAACATCCCTACTTATTACTTATCGTACTTGTCACTCATTTTATCTCGTAGCGATACGTTTGATATATAGGTATTCACTTTAATATAGTTGGTCTACACGCAACTGACCAATACGTTCGATATATAGCTCTCACAAATTGAACGTGTTTTGAATCCAGTACACGCAAGCAGTAGTAATTCGGGCTGAGTTTAGTCAGATTCTTTCACGCGCGACTAGTGCATGGATTTATTTGAAATTCAAGAATTAAAAACCAGCATATAGTCGCACATCAGTCCTAAAATATTGTCTGAATCAAACGTGTTTTGAATCCAGGACACGCGAGGAAAAGTTTCAGCTCATTAGTGTAATTTTCACAGGTGGGCAGAGTAGCATTGCACATCAGCGCGGTGCGCAACAATACACGTGGGACACCCTAGGAGGTGTAAAAGCAGGCACAGCAGTATTCAATGGCAGCTGGAATCATATTAAATAGATACAGACGGAGCATAGAAAAAGGTGCTGGTGATTAGAAAAGTTTTGCCTAGGGTTTTACTAACGGGAATGGGGGATAGACAAAGGTCGGAAATGGAAAAGGTCATGGATAGAATAAGGTCATGGAAGACCACACCAGTAAGGGTACGCAAACAGACGTGTTATTTGTAACTGGTATGTACCAGGAATTACGGGGGTAATTTGTTGCAGGACACTAGAGACGGCGAGGCAAGTTGCGGATGAAAAGTGGTGTGGATTTGACAAGGAACTAAGCAAAACGTATAAGAGCTTAAGCGCCGGAGAAATTAAGAATCCATACTCACTATAATAATGAAAACTTGAGTGAAGAGTATGAGGAGGAAGAGTACAACTCGTACTCGGAGTCCACTGTGGAGCTTGAGTGTGACAGTGGACTCGGGTGGTGCTACTACTACTAGTAGGATCGAGGGGTAAGAACACTTGAACCTCAAAATTAGCAGCAATTCGGAATTCACCTTTCTCTTCCTGGCCATCCTTGTTTACTTTTTGAAACCGGCTCTCAAATTCTGCGAGATTTGGAGTGGTAGTAGATTTGGGTGGTGCAACTGCGAGGGGAAAGGGTACTTCAAGTTGAACCTTGCACTTGGAGGCAATTGGAAATTTACCTTTCTCTTCCTGGGTATCTTCATTTACTTGAAATACTGAGTTAAGCCAGGATGCTCTTCTCAGGTTCTGCAAGAATGGCAACCTTTATTGATCGGGCTGCTGCTGGCAGTGTGAGAGTACCTACTATCTGTGTTGCAGATTCTGAAAAATGAGTTGTAGATTTACACAAATCAGAACTCTTTGTCATTTCATGCATACATATTTAGTTCTTTACCATGCTTCCACATGTGCTCCTGAGTGATTTGTTGTGGTTCCTTGAAAAGAAATAAGTTACAACAAGTTACAACCAGAAGAATTAATAAAAGAATTCAGAGATGCTGAAGTAGTTAAAATGACACACCTAAATGTTGAAGACATACAGAAGTTAAATGTAGCCACCAGGGAAATGGTAAATCAAAAGAAGAGATAATTACGGCCTGGAAATGGTGAGATTGTAGATTGGTTTCTCTTCAACATTATGGCATGTTAAACTGAAAAACTTACAGCCTGGTAGAAGCAGACATTTAGGAATATCAGGAGGTATTCAGCAGATGATATGAATGATGGGAGTTGCTCACAAACTAGGAGCAAATTGCGGGACTTGATTGAGCTGATCATATTCAGCAAAGACGAGCAAGTGGAATACATAACTGACAAGCTAGAAATATGCAAATTGTCGAAATACTGAAGCCTTTATTGGGAGAGGTAACCCACGTCCTATGAAATGAATGCATTGGAATTGGAAAACTTCCAACAACCGAAATACTTATGTACATACTACAATAAAAAAGTCAAATTGCAGGTTGGAAGCCTTTATAAAAAATATGGGAGCTCACATACTTAAAAAGATATGGTGGACAATGATAGAGTCAATAAAAAGTAACTCTATGATATTGACATGACCAAATCACTTACTTTCTACCAGTAGGGAGGAAATTGCAATGAAGTTGAGAGGCGTGCATTTGAATCACTCACATACTAGAAAAAGAGGAGGTTCAACAGACATTCATTTGAAAATATAGATAATGAATCAATTACATTTGTGTCCGGGTCCTAAAGCAAGAAAAACTAATGCAATGCTGGTGAGCACATATTTAGTTGAAGAGATGAAAACTGAATCACTCACTCACTGAAAGAATAAATTGGAGTCAACAGACATGGATTTGAAACTGGAGACACAGAAAATGAGCCACTTACCTGTCACTAGTAATAGAGTTGAAAGATAATGATTTGGGAGATTTAATATGGTGAATGTGTAATGAATTAGGCACCCAGTTGGGGAAATGGAAAATACAGGAGAGTCGGTACCCATTGCGTTAAATTGTGAGCAATAAATCACTCACCTATAGTGGTAGTCATTGAACAATGTGTCACTCACTTGCTAAAAAAAGAAGGAGGATTGAATCGTAATGGAATCAACAATCATCAATGATCAGTGTATATGAAGAATGAATCACTGACTTTCTAGAGGTAGAAAAGAAGGAAATGTTACATTGGAATGAGCAGCCATTCATTTAAACAAGGATGATTTAGTACCAGCTAGGAGGGAGGAAAATCCAAGGGGAGTTGGTAATAATCAAAGTGCATCTGAACAATGAATCACTCACAAACTAGGAGAAGATAATATTACCACAAAGGGCTTGAGCTGAACTATTCATTTGAACAATGGCTCGCTCACCCTCTTGGAGAAAATGAAATTACAATAGGGTCAATTTCTAACTTGAGCTATTCATTTGAATAAAAATCACTCACCTTCTAGGAGAATATGAAATTGCAATGGGGTCTACTTAAGCCAGTTATTTGGACAATGAATCACTCACCCTCTAGGAGAAGTTGAAATTGCAATGGGGTCATTTTGAGCCATTTATTTGAACAATTGAATCACTCACCAACTAGAAGAAGATGAAATTCCAATGGGGTCATCTCGAGCCATTCATTTGTACAATGAATCACTTACCTCCTAGGAGAAGATGGAATTCCAATGATGTCAACTGAGCCATTCATTTGGACAATGAATCTCTCACCTCCGAGTCCTAGGAAAAGATGGAATTCCAATGGGGTCACTTTGGTCATTCATTTGGACAATGAATCTCTCACCCTCTAGGAGAAGATGAAATTACAACGGGGTCACCTTGAACCATTCATTTGAACAATGAATCACTCACCCTCTATGAGAAGATGAAATCACAATGGGGCCTACTTGACCCATTCATTTGGACAACGAATCACTCACCTCCTAGGAGACGATGGAATTCCAATGGGGTCATCTTGAGCTATATATTCGAAAAATAAATCACTCACCCTCTAGGAGAAGATGAAATTCCAATGGGGTCATCTCAGTGAGCCATTCATTTGAACAAGAAATCACTCACCCTCTAGGAAAAGATGGAATCACAATGGGGTCATCTTGAGCCATTCATTTGAACAATGGATCACTCACCCTCTAGGAGAAGATGAAATCACAATATGGTCATCTTGATTCCTGAACCATTCATTTGAATAATGAATCACTCACTGGCAACTAGGACAAGATAAAATCACAATGGTGCCAGTGACTTGAGCCATTCATCTGGACAATGAATCACTCACCTCCTAGGAGAAGATGGAATTCCAACTTGAGCTATTTATCTGAAAAATGATTCACTCACCCTCTAAGAGAAGATGAAATTACAATGGGGTCATCTTGAGCCATTTATTTGAGCAATGAATCACTCACCAACTACAAAAAGATGAAATTACAATGCGGTCATTTTGAGCCATTCATTTGAACAATGAATCACTCACCCTCTAGGAGATGATGAAATCACAATGGGGTCAGCTTGAGCCATTCATTTGAGCAAGGAATCACTCACCAACTAGAAGAGAAGATGAAATTACAATGGGGTCATCTTGAGCCATTTGTTCAAACAATGAATCACTCACCAACTAGGAGAGAAGACAAAATCACAATGGGGTCCACTTGAGTCATTCATTTGTACAAAGAATCACCTACTAGGAACTAGAAGAAGATGTAATTCCAATGGTATCATCTTGAGCCATTCATTTGAACAATGAATCACTTGCCAACTAGGAGAGAAGATGAAATCACAATGGGGTCAACTTGAGCCATTCATTTGTGCAATGAATCACTCACCAGGAACTAGGAGAAGATGAAATCATAATGGGGCCAACTTGAGCTATTCACTTGTACAATGAATCACTCACTGGCAACTAGGAGAAGATGAAATCACAATCAGGCCAGCTTGAGCCGTGAGTTTGTACCATGAATCACTCACCCTCTAGGAGAAGATCCAATGGGGTCAACTTGAGCCATTCATTTGGACCATAAATCACTCGCCTCCTAAGAGACGATGAAATCACAATGGGGTCAACTTAAGCCATTCATTCAAACAATGAATCACTCACCAACTAGGAGAAGATAAAATTACAATGGGGTCATCTTGAGCCATTTATTTTTATAATGAATCACTCACCAACTAGGAGAAGGTGAAATCACAATGGGGTCAAATTGAGCCATTCACTTCTATAATGAATCACTCACTGCCTAAGAGAGGATGAAATTACAACGGGATCAACTTGACCGCACTCATTTAGTTGAAGAATGAGATACTCACCCCCTAGCAGAAGATGAAATTACAATAGGGTCAACTGGAGTCATTCATTTGAACATTTGAACCATGAATCACTAACCTCCTGGTGGAAGGTGACATTTTAATAGAGTCGTCTTGAACCATTTACTTTTGCTATCAACGACTTACCAGCTAGACGCCATTGCCATTGTAAAAAATTGACAAACATGGATTTGCAGACACTCAATTACTCACCAGCTAGTGAAACATGGTGCAATTGTAATGGAGTCAACAACCACTTGCAAATGTCATCAATGACTATAAAGCATTTACCTTCTAAATTGAGAAAATGCATTGGTTTGCAATGAGCTTGAGAGAAGGAATAGAATATGAATTACACACCTCCTAACAGGTTACAAATGAATTCAGTGGAGTCAATGAATATACATTTGGTGTAATAAATCATAAACCACTTACAACCCATGGCTAAGGACAGATGCAATACCAATAGTATTCATTTCAACTGATTTATTTGTCGAGTCTTCAATTGATTGATCACGTACCACTGTTTCAGCCTCTATGATGTGCATTGCTGTTGCTCTGCCCCAAAGTTCATGTCCATTTTTTCCTACAGGAACTATGCTCGTGATGCAAGTCAGATTACTACTAGGTACTTCTCTGTTGCTGCTCGACGTGACTAATACATTACCATGTCTTTGTGAAACCACACTCCTTTGTGACTGTTCCCCATGTTCGTAAAATTTGTCATCTCCATTCTTCTACAATATCTTGTCAGTCTTGGCATCATACACTTAGTAGGTTCCTACCTTATAATCTTCAAACTCTTCATGCAATAGCTTCAATGATCCCAGATATTCTGTGTCCATAACTAAATCCCCTTTCTCGTTGAACAATCTCAAATCCTTGTATTTTCCTATTCCATTCCATAATTCTTTGCTGTTCCACTTGCCTGGATAGACGGTGTCATTTTCCCCAAAAAATTTCTAAAAACCAAATAAGTTTGCAATCCTGGAAACTCCACATAACTGAGGCCCCATTACCACGACTTTAAGATACTAGGATTTTATAAGCATATATATATATAATGTGGCAAGCTAAATCTAACTGACCAAGATTTGCTGAACCCCCAGACCCGGTTTCCCCCCCTGCATCATTTCTCGCAGTGTATACACAGCTTCCATCATGGTCATTTCAAAGTTAGCATTAACGTCAATTATGAAGACGCACGTGCAGAAGATACGGCCAAACAAGGCGAGGTACCGATACTGAGCTTCCAAAGTGGTTTCATACTGAAGTCATTCCATCTTTCGGATCCTATAGATGAGTCATGACTTGACGCTTTTTTAACTTTACGCACATTGTTTTATCCAGGCGGGCTTCAAACATATCTCGGTCTTCTTCCTGTTTGAACCTACGTACAATGTACAAACATTCTCCCGGGTTCCCTTCTTCCTTCACCTCAACGACAAAATAGTCTTCCAGTCCTATGACTCCAGGAGCCAGGCCGCCTCGTGGAATATAAGCAGTCTATGACCTTTATTTTACATCCAAATTAAATGAGATGCTTCAAACATACCACTGCCGGGCGCATGAGCCTAAGGTACAGATATCATCCACAGCGAAGAGTCACTCACTTCGTCCTTGTGCCAAATGATTGTGAGTGTACTGAGAGCCACGAATGCTTGTGAAATGGGAATCCTTCGTAGTAAAGTTTTGTGCATTGTGAAAGAAGGATACTACGGTCTTTTCTGCGTCCATAGCCTGAACTTGAAGCTGGTATTGGCAAGGTGTAAAATTTGAGAGACGTGAAATGCTGAAAAAAAACTCGCTCCAAGAGCCCTGCATCACTATTTAAAAGGTCAGAGAACCACTGCCGTATGACCCCATTGCATCCGCACGGAAAACACGTTTTAGTGACTTATGATCAATTGTACTACTCGAATTGAATGAAATTCTAATTCGAACCGAGACCGTTTTCGTGGATCAATTACTGACACCGCTCTTCCGCACAAGGGATGTTGAATTGTACCGGCTGACAGCGCAATCCATATGACCTCTACTTTTATGCTCTGATTGAATAACGAGGGCCGAGGCTAGCCCAAAATTTGATGTGTCTAGAGTTAATGTGGAGTATTGCGGGCACTGCGGGAAGGAAAAACAATCAGTGTGACTGTATATTACAATTCCTATTATATTAGACAATCAAAAAGATTGTTTTTTGTTCATACAGTCAAATTGACTGTCGCGGATGACAATCATTGTGATTGTTCCAAACAGACAATCAAATTGATTGTAGAGGCTGACAATGAAAATGATTGCTCTCTGGGAGGCAGTCAGATTGATTGTTGAATAAGACAATCAGGATGACTGTCCACCTCCAATAGAGCAATTATAAGGCTGGCATTCCAACATGATTGTTTTTAGAGGCTAGTGTCAAATATGCTGCAATAGATAAGTAAAGTGAGACTATGTAGCTGCTCTAGCAGCCCAGCAGAAGGGATTGTTCTAGTTGTTGGGTGGAGTATTCAGTAATTCACACTTCGCAAAAATTCTCAGATTCTCAACCAGAATCCTTGTCATATGTATTCATCTTACCCTGTGACAATGATCATTTACTTGGGCTGTTGAAATTTCTGAAAATAGCAAATTCACAGTATTACAGAAATAGCACAAATAGGCATCAAATGAATTGTGTACTTGTAATACGGGTACACTATACTTGAAACACCAAGTCACAACCAATACTAGCTGCTAGTCAACAAAGGCTGTTTTCATGGAAGCTTCACTTCGATCAATTAAGCCATATCTTCCCCTTGTTGCCACTTTGCCAATAACGGCTGAGATTGTCTGCAAATCTGTAGCAATCATTGCCGTAAGCTTGGTGTATTCCACAACTTCCTGAGTTGCATCCTTTCCCTTTGTATTACAAGGAGCAATGATAGCAATAATCTTGGTCCTTCCCCGAAGGTCTGCACCCCAAAATGATGTATCGGGTATCTTGCATATCAGAATACGCATAAGCTGACCATAAAAAATCTCGCGCGTATATTGAGGAGGACCTTTATGTTTGCGGGACATAGGGAGCCTGACATCACATTCATACTGTATAGATTGAACATCCTTTAAGTAATGTTTCACAGCTGTGAATAGAATTTTATGATAACTTACACGGACAAAAGAGTTGTTGCGTTCACTGCCTCTCTTTCCAAGGATTGTAGCAGCCCGAATTGAGTCCCCCCGAGAACCAATGTGAACCTTTCCCCATGATTCTGCAATTGCACTGATTGGTAAGTTTTTACGAACCAAGGCTTCATTCGTTTCCAAAACCTCTTTGAAATAGCGGACTATACGAGAGTATTCATCTGAAGTAGGTATATATTGAGAATTGTGAGGAGCCCGTAAGATGCTTAATGGATCTAGGATATAATGTCAACTAACTGTCTAAAGTTAATCTCATGAAAAAAACCTACATCCTTCAACCTTGTCTTCAAAACGTGAAAGAATGTCATTGTCATCTTCAAGATCAAGATTTTTTCCAAGTCCAGGAAGTGCTAACTGGTCTGCTGCATTAAAGCGGTAGACAATTTGTGTAAAATAGGCAGCATATAGGAGGCGGTTTGTCAAATTTGCACTGGGGTCTGACCGCAATCTGACTTGGCTCTGAAGATAGCCACAGAATCGTTCACCATAGAAGACCCATGTTGTCCAAGATGGTCCACACCATAAAATATCATCGGGGACATGCAGAAGAGCATGGATGGTCAATGGGCAAGTGGCAAGGCGCTCACGATCATATTGGTAGTAGTAGCTAAAGTCCAAAAGGAATTAATTGAATGAAACTGAATATATACCAAAGACAATAAAACTCACAATTCAAATGCCTGTATCCAGTTAATAATATTTGATCGTAGCACTTCTACATCTGCCCGATTTATAGTGAACTGGATTGAGGCAACAATAATATCTTTAAGAGCACATGCATGATCATAATATTTGGAATCTTGGAATCGATCCTTAAGCAAAATTGGCATCAGATAGAAAAACCAGCCCTCAGCAGTAAAACTGGATCTGTTTTGCACAATATTTCCAAGTTTCCGAATAAATTCTGCTGGTATATCTTTGACTGCATCCTCAGTCTCCTGTGCAATTTCCCTCCAGATGTGATGCGGTATTTCATAATCACCTCTGACTCCCTTTAAAGGCTTGTAAATCCCCATCCACATTTCAACAAGATGAGGAATAATATTCAACCCAAGAAGATGCATAATTTCATATGGAGTAGAACGGCCATGATGTTGTGATTCCACCCGATTAAAGACAGGATAATTATTCAAGCCTGACTGAAATCTAAGAATTTTTCGCTCTTTCTTTGTTTCAGCTTGAGCAAGTTGTTTTCCAATTTCATAAAAGCTCTCGTGGCTACGATAAGGGAGTTCATTGGGATTCCATTCCTTGACAACAGGTTGACCATCTCCACTGAAGAGCTGGTCTCCATCATCATCAAAGTATATATGGGCAAGAGGGCAATAATAGCCACCTTTAGCATGAGGATCACGCATTCCTTTGATCAAGCAAACACGGCATGGAGAGAAACTATTGACCGAAGTGTTGCAAACAACTTTATCAGCTGCTCTGATGTCCATCTCATTTTGAATATTGTATGCTCGAAGGTAAAAGGTCTGCTGTATGGCAGCATTGAAGGCTGAAACTCCATATGCCAATTGCACAAGTTCTTCTTGAAATGGATGAATAAAAGAGGCAAAATCTTTGGGCCTGCCAGGTATAATACCAAGTGGAATGAGGTACTCAAGATGTGTTCGAATTTCTGGAGGCAGATTGAGATTTTTTACAAGCAGAGGTGTTGCTGCAGGCCCATTTGATTTTCGGCGAAAAATTTGATGACTATCTTGCCAGAAAGCCAGAGCAATGTCATATTTCCCCTCAAAGTATTTATAAGGCAAAGTTTGGCCATCAACCTTCACCTGGCGATTGAGAAGCCATCTATAACCATCACCATCAAAGACGTCTGAAAGGGCCAAAGGGTCATATTTGTAATTGAATCGATATAGCAAAAGCTTGATCATTGACTTGTTTTGGAAGAAGGCTTTGAGCCGTGGAATCAAAGGAATATAGCAAAACCGTCGATATGGAATGTTATGGTTATCAAGGCGAGTGAGACCACAAATGGGACATGAAGTAAGACTCTCAAAATCTTTAGTGTATGCTATGCAAGAGCTTATGCACATGTCAATCCAGACAGGTTCAATTTGAGAGAGATTGTGCATTCTTTGAATTATTTTCCACTCTGATTCAATGTTAACATCATCACGAAAGAGATAGCGCATTTGCTCAAAGGCTTGTCGTGTGATATTATTTGAAATTTTGAACCGAAAGGCTTTTATTGAATCTACATCTGACTTCTGAAGCATATCTTGCCCTGAAAATAATCATGTAAGCACAGGCTATCAATAAAATCATGGCCATAGTACAATAACTCACGCAGGTCAAAATTTTCCTTTTCCCAAGGTTGTTCTGAATCCAGCATCTTCAAGTAATAATCATTATAAAACTGGCCCACATCAACAGTTTCCTCATTCCTGGTAATATTTCTACCTTCTTCAGCTTCACTACTATCAACTTGGTCACTTCCAGGATAGGAACTGGACTCAGATTCATCTAAACCACTGGCTTCACCCATTCTTCCATCTACTCCTTCATCTTGGAACTGCAAACCAGCAGGTTTCTTCCCTCTGAGAGATATTCTTTTCAGATCTGTCCATTCTTCTTCAACAACTTCATCCCCCCCAGTTTTGCATTCAGCTCCTCAGCCTCCTCCAGTGAGAAGTGGTCACTAAGCTCCTTTTCTTTCTCTCCTGCCAGATCCTCATCTGAGCCAATCATTTGACCCAAATCCTCACCCACTGTAGTATGCTCTTCCAAACCCTCCTCAACCCCAGCTACTATACGATTTGGCAAGCCCTCATCCATTCCCAATTCATGCACTGAGCTCCCTTCAGCTATTATTTCATCCAGGTCCTCATTCACTTGATATTCATCCAATCCCTCTTCAGCTATCATATTTTCATCCAAGTCTTCCTCGGCCCCATCATTATCCAATCCCTCTTCAGCTACCATCTTCTCATCCAAGTCTTCCTCGGCCCCATAATCATTCATTCCCTCTTCAGCTACCATCTTCTCATCCAGGTCTTCCTCGGCCCCATAATTGTCCGAGGAATTCTCTGCGGTTTTGTCATCCAAGTCCTCATCCACTTCATAATCATCCAAGAAACCTTTGGTGGTTTCCTCTCCCAAGTTTGAATCCACTCCAGTTGTCATTTTGTTGTTAAAATATTCCTTCTTTTGAGCATCTAAATTCCTCAAGTTAATCATAGTTTTCAGTCTCTCCTCAGAATTAGATTTTAGCTCACCATCTACAAGCATCTGATCCTCTAATTCATCATCCATAGTGTGATGCAGTGATTCATTACTGAAGTTGTGATCCTCTAAACCATCAAGCTCTGTACCATTTCGCAATCAGTCTATAATGGTTTTGAGATATGGTCAACTGAAGTACCTTGACTATGATAATTGCCTGGATCCGAGAATGAGTCTGATTGATACTCCTCACCACCTTCTGACATATCATTTGGGGCGTACATCTTGTTGAGGAGCACACCGAGGTAGTAGATCAAGAGAAAGATAAGAGCTGTCAACGGAGACACATTTCCGAAGCTAACCCCATTTTAGGGTTTTTCAAATCAGGAAGTCTGCTCGTGACCCCCATGGTCACGATCTTCTTTAATTTACACCACCTGTCCTCCGCAATTCTGCTCAGTAATTTGTCATTAGCCTATTGCCATTCGAAATGAACCTCAGGATTTAGGACCACTGGCATATACATGCCTACTAAGGAATAGATGCTGGCGCTCTCGCAAAAGTTATCAGAATTATACTCCCCTTGCTCAACTTATCCTTATCTGATTCCACTACTGTGAGCACCAATATATGAGCAAAGAGGGAGGATAAATTATTATTATTTTGGCACGGCAGCGCTATCTACGCGCACAGAGGTGAAAAATCAAATTAGTCACATGACCCAGTAAACGATGCAACCGATTTCCGGTCCGTGAATCTTTCAACTGCTCTTGTTATGCCAAATCCCAACGCTGGCAGAGACAAGCTGAAGAGGCATTCAGTGACCAAAGTCCAACCTGCAAGGGATACTCATGTTACAAACAAGACACTTAGCAATATATCGAAATCCCAAAATTCCAGTAACTTCGAAAAATCAATTCCATGTCCAAAAGGCCGGATCGGGCGCAACGGACTAAAGCTACAAGACGTGTTGGGTCTCTCAGATAATCAGGCAAGATATGATAGGATTCAAGTAAGATGTCCTTGAGTCTCTTTCTGTCTTGACGTAACAGTAGTAACTTTTTTTACAGAATATATCGAGGCATATCATCAGTCGCAAGATGGACTTCCGACGCACCTTCCGTGGCCATACTGAAGAAGAGATAGCTTTGACACTACGAGCTGTAGGTCAAGACTGCTAATTTTCTGCCATCACTATTAACGAGAGAAAACTGATAGCTTTCTGCTGAAATTCCATTTCTGTCACGTTTCGAAAGGCACTGGGCCTCGAGAGCAATTGTTAAGGCCATCCTTGCAAACAACAGCCCTAGATTGCGGAAACTGTACAAGATGGAGCGAGCAGCTGAACGTATGGATGCCAAAGGAATTGAGGAAGTGGATCGAAATGAAGCTGGCGGCAATATTTCCATGGAAAGCTATCTTTCCGAGGATGAGAAATCGCGTAAACAGGGTCAGGCTGAGGCTGGTGAGGACTACGAATCAGAATCAGATGATGAGGTACGAGTCTTGGTGACTTGCTTTTATTGTATGATTGTACCCATTGTTATGTTTTAGATTCATGAAGAGCCACAAACGAAGAAGACTAGTGCAACCTTGAAGGTAGGTCCTATTGGTAACTCGGACACTGTTCCCTTACTACTACTCTTTCAAAATTGTAGCCTTCCCGAGCAATACCAGAAGCTAGGATAGCAAACAGGACCAATGACGCAGTGAGTACGAGTTTGTTGAGAATGATCTTTACGTTCATGACATTTGATTGTCTCAGGTATTGAAACCACGTACATCAACCTACAGTACCTCCAGGACTCTGGTAAATTTGATGTTTGTATATAATGGGTGTGACTAATACAAATTCCTCAAGGGAAAGACTAGCGACGACACAGCGCACATTGAAAATAAAGACGTAGGCTTGCTTTTACTTTTAAACAAATATGCTTCTAATCAGGTAATCATTCCAGCGTCAATCAAATAATAGATCATTGAAGGTATAGTTATTATGATTCGGAGCAGTTGAGCCCGAGTAACAAGCAAAAAATCTCTTAGCAGATAAAAACTTCTACTCGCATTGAACTAACTCCTGCCAAACCTGCTCGTACCGCACAAAATACCCTGAAGAGCCATAATGATTTGGAGTCAGATGTTGACCACTTGGACGGTAACACTGAAACTGTTCAGGACGATGAAGATGGGCACGCTGGAAAAGAAAAAGAGAATGCAAAGGTACGCACATAGACTTAGTGGCAAAGTGGGCCTGTTACTCATTTCCCTTATTGTATAGGAATTTGAAGCAAATCGAAACGTTCAGGAACCCAGGTTAATCACTGAATTTTTCCATGCCATTGCAAAGAAGCCTCTTGTAGCTACTTCAAAGAAAGATCTGAACGTGACCAAGGTTGGTAAAGTAGACGTGGTTTTGGTGGGGAAGTGGCGCTGATCTCAACTTTAGCCAGTAACAGAACATGCACCAAGTTTTGGGGCAAGACCATTACTGGCGCAAAGGCATGCGTCAAAAGTGCTTCCACGCTCAACACTAGAACCACCAGTACCGCACTCAGTACCAAAACCAGCATTAAACCGTCCTATTCGGTCGAATGAGAACACTATCTTGGTCTGTCTAGCACAACTTCCAAGTTATAGAGTGATGTCTCTCATACTTACATTTACAAAGTACGATGGTGAAGAGGATTTTGAAAGCGACACCAAGGACTCATCCTTTGATCCTGAGTCAGAGTCAGTCTACTCTGATTTCAGCTCGGACCAAAATGAGTTGTTGCCACATCACCAAGTGAGTACCGCTCGGCCTACTTTTCCCCTCAGGTTATCTGGCTAAATCACGGTACAGAGCTCAAGGCAAAAACTATCCAATTTTCCGGTAATACCTCTTGATTTCCCATCTGTATCTTGAGCTTAAATTTAAGCAGGTGTCGCCCACAGATAACTTCGAAGGTCTCAATTTTGACTTCGAAAAATATGACGTGAGCGATACATCAGACCCAGCGGTGAGTTGTTCATTTATTGTTCATTAGTCGTAAGCGCAATACTTGATGGCATTCTTGAAGGATAATGTCCTAAGGTGTCCCGTGTGCAATGCTCCTGTCCCGGACAATGCTTCTCCCGAGGTTCTTGACCTTCTAAACAAAAGGAAGAAACTCGAAGGAAAGAAAGCTACAGCGGCAATAGCTAAGCTAGATTTTCAGCTCTGTCCTCTGATTGAACGAAGCAGGGATACTGATGACATTGTCAACAACGCCATGGGTGAGGATTGGTACGATGCTGCATTGGCCATAAAGTGGAATCAATTACCGGGCCGTGTATTCAAATTTGGAAAAGAACTCAAATCTCTCATTGCGAGCCACAACTCCCTCAGAAATTTCTGGGTATTCGGGAAGCTCGAGAAAATCTATAGCCCCGACGTCAGTCAACTGGCCAATAGCGCAATTTTATTTTCTGACTTCTGCGCTTCAAACACAAAAGCCGGGTAGTACGTGTTCAGGATATTTGTCTATCTACATTACTGACCAGTATTCGTGTAGCTACGGTCAGCTCGGGCACGATATAATTGTTGACTGCCTGACAACCATGTTTCCACCGCACAACATGGATCTAAATGTTATTAAACCGTTTACTGGTCATCAGATCATTCTGCTTGTTCTACTTCCCGCAACGGTCATCAAGTTGATGATGCAAGATCTTTATAACCAGGGATATGATGAAGAGGGTCTTCGTGTGCTGCTGCAGTCAAGTGCTCGGTGGGGCGAACTTGTACAAATAACAACAATAGAAGAGGAAGCCGACCCAAACTCGGAAGTAAATCAAATTCGCCGGGACCTTCGAAAGCGCCTCCATTCACTATTGGTACGTAATCACTGCAGGAAAATTATCCTCAATTCTTATCCACTTTCAATTTCATCCAGGACAACAAGGAGAACGTTTTATCACATGCCCCTCCACCGAGAGTGAAGCGCAAGGTATATGCTTTTTTCCTCAATTCTCTGCTTAATTGATGAAAAAAATCTCAAGGCACAGATCAACACTGACACGGTCAGTCTTATAACACTATGAGCTGCATAATTACTTACCGGCTGATCATGATTTGTTTTATGCATGCAGAAGTCACTTCAAAAATTCAAACCGGATGTATGCCTTAGGCTTCTGATCTTATTTTACAACTGATCGAATGCGCGTAATAGATTCCTAAGCTATCTAAAGCTTTTCTCACCATTGACGATTTCCAGGGAAAGGTATACACCAATCTCTCTGCAAATACGCTGTCTTTTTTGAAATCTTGATTTTAATAGCTGCCGGCAGGAGTGGCTCCTTCGAAAACAAAGAAGCGCAAAGTTACCAAAGATCTCCCAGCAAAGGTAAACGTCCGAAATCTCTCTGCAAACCTTGTCTTATTAACATTCATATGCTAGGCTGCAGCAACACCTTCTCCGAGAAAAAATAAGCGCAAAGCTGCCGAAGACCTTGAGAATATTATGGGAAATGAACTCGAACCCCCCAGCCCCGTGAAAGCAACCAAGGCTCCAGCAGGACAAAGGGGAAAAAAGCCTCGTTTAACAGATAAGGCAGATAATACATCCACGGTACGTTGCATGCCTATGAATACATATGTTAAGCTGCTAAAATACTGCGCCTCAAGAACCCTCCCGCAGCTAATTTATCCAGAAGTGTATGCTGTTCATGTTTATCTCGGCTCCCTACCTACTAACCAGTGCTGTTTGTACATAGAAAATGCAGAATGGTCTCGGACGGCCTATTCGTAAGGTTGGACCACCTCTCAGATTTCGACCCAGCTAGGTACCTCGCTTTTCGCATTTCCAGATCGCTTTTCCAAAGGAACTCAGTTCTAATCAACATCACATTGCTCTCCTTATACTGCTTATGCATTGATCCCGCACCGCAGTCCACGTCTAATTCTTGCATTTTGTTCTTGTTGCCTGAAAGCGCTCAATTTACTTTAGTTTACGTTACTTAATCCTCTAGTCAGTTACATATAATCATGTATATACCACAGAACTTGCAGTCAGTCGAGCTATTGTAGTATATAGTATAATTTGGTGTCGTAGTACTTACTATAATCCTCCAAAAAGTGTTGATTTGTTGTAGTACGCAGTTTTGTTGAAAGAATTTTGGCATGCTGGTCCGCTGGTCCACTTCCTTGTATATGAGACTATCCGAAGAGCCACACATTTCATTTTGAGGTGCATAAAGCTTGTTTCTGGCTTCCACTTGTCAAGTGCCAATGCGCAGAAGAGCCAAAATTTTCTCGTTTGCCTGATCTTATCGAGGCATGCAATTTTTATGAATGTATAACTTCAATATATGTAAGACTTTGCATCTCTCTCTTTGCTAGACTTAGGTGTAGATCCCCCGGGCTATAGACGACTGTAAAGGGCAACTCCGAGGTCAAAGAAATCAGTGAATAAGCGCCGAGTACCCGGATTGGTCGGGTACTAACCCACGTGATGTTGATGTTCGTTCATCTTCTCCTTCACTACAAAACTTGGAACTGAGAATAGCAGCGCCGCAAGGCTTCTGCATGAAAGGTATATCATCTCTATCCTGTTTTTGGATTTTTAACGGACCCAGAATTTCTTTCTTTTTGCAGAGCGGCCAGAGCCCTTGCGCCAATACTCCCGCAAAACCTGGGGCGTATTCCCTCCAACTTCTCTCACTACGTCAGCAGCCACTCACCCCTTGTCTTTTCCTCTCCTTTTTTCATTTCCCCTGGCTGTCAATCACATCTGGGTCGACTACAGCAGCTTCCATGGTTTCTTTGATATTTGACATTGCAGGCACGTCCATTGGTGGAAACGTTGGTTAGGTTCTGGATATGCCTTGCTCCGTCTACTTTGGTCTAGTACCATGTTATCATAGATGCTGGTGATGCTATTGTGGTTGTGTTTGGGGTCTCAATGACATCCACGGTACGTGCAGCTTTTTTTCGGCTTAATTAGCATCAATCCATGTATTTACACCACTTCTACAGCCAACTTTTGCGGAGTCCTTGTTGTTCCGTCAACTGGTGGAGTGGCTACCACTGCCTCTGGTTGTGCCATAGGCGAATGGTTCTGTGACAACGGCAAACAGGTAAGATTTTTATCTTGTATTTGAATATCTGAGTGTTTTTACTCATTCTATGACAGCGTTGCCTCTACAATTACGCTGTGGCCTACCACTCAGTGTCTTGGCTCTTTCTTGTCCTGTCGGTAGTAGCTCCGCTCTTGTTTTCTCAATGAGCGACAAGATTGGTAGGGGGTATCTTGGGGACAGATGGGAGATAATGTGAGTTTCACCTGCTCCTGCCGTCTTTTTTCCTCCGCCACTTGCTCTCTTGTAGGTATTTTTCTGTTTCTGACAGTCAAATGTTTGTCATCTCGCACATGTAAGTCTCGGCTCAGCTGCTTCCTACCGCCTTACCTGAATTCATGTTTTACAGCTACCCGTGATCTCCCCCCCATTACCTCGATGATCATCAAATCATTGTAAACATCTCTTCCCACTATTTCTGCAATCATTAGACCAGTGTAACCATTCCCCGCTACCTCTACAATTATTAGACTATCGTAATCATTCTATGCCACTGCCCACATCCCCCACCCCTCCTCTCCCAGGCTACCTCTACGGACGTTCTACTGTTCATGTTGCTAGACTAGACTGTATTCACAATCTTCATGGGGAAAAATACATACTTATGTGCCGCCCAATATTCAAGGTTTCCTAGTATTGATTACTGTCCTCTGGAGTGCTGAGAACGCTCTGATTGACTGTGTAAAACAGTTCTTTTTCTTGTCGAGAACACTTGGGTTGACTGCATAAAACAACTCTTTTGAATGTTGGGAATGCTCTGATTGACTGTGTAAAACCGTTTTTTTGCTTGTCAAGAACACTTGGGTTGACTGCGTAAAACAACTCTTTTGACTGTTAAGGCCACTCCGGTTGATGGTGTAAAATAGCCCATTTGAGTGTCAGGACCTTGGAAATTGACTGTGTAAAACAGTCTTTTCAAATGTCAGGACCACTCTGGTTGACCGCCTTATACAGTCCTGTCAATGGTCAATAACACTCCAATTAACCGTGTAGAACAATCCTTAAGATTGTCAAAAACAATCAAAGTAAGTATGAGAAACCATCCAGTTGAGCGGCAAAAACAATCATAGTGAGTATGAGAAACAATCCAGTTGAGCGGTAAAAACACTCAGAATGATTGTTTATGACTGTCCATTTGAGTGTCAAGAACAATCGGATTGATTGGTGGGAGCATTTATTTTAATTGTCAATGACAATCAAATTGAGTGCCAAAAACAATCAAACTGTTATAGCACTCTAGCGCATATTAGTTCAATCAGATTGACTGTTTTGGACAGTCAAGCTGATTGTTTCGCGGACAAGCGGTATGATTGTATTTCCTTCCCGCAGTGCGGGGAAAGCCAAGAGGGAAAGAGTTCAGTGGAAAATGAAAACGTAAGGACAATCGACATTTGCTCTTAGTTCCATCTGGAAGGATACACCCATCGGGGGTATTCAAGTCTCTATTCCGGTGTGATTCACCTCATATTTAATGACTGGGGGGGTATGGCCGCAAGCGGCGAGGGCCGAGCCTATGAGGGTGTTAACGTCTTGACGGGTATAATTGAACAGATACTGTATCAGTACCGGCAAGCTGGCATTTTATTTCTGCTAAGTATTGTCTGGTACACCACATGCGCGAAGCGCAATGGCCCACCTTCCCAACCCTCTGAAGTTATGCACTGTGAAGAGATTCGAATATTACCGGGACCCAAAAGGTTCGGCCCCCGCCCCCTGCAGCCTTACCCCCCTCATATGTATATGTAGAACTGATTAAGCAACGTTAGATAGGGTGGAGCTTTAATTGAGAGGATGAAGATGATGATTATAATACGTATTTTGCCAGTTTTTGTTTTTTTGGAGATGGGCTTAGAGTCTTGGTTTCATCTTCATCCGGAGGTCGATAATAGTTGCCTTGCAACACTGAACTTGCTTCAAAGGGCTCTGAGCTATCTCCACTTGCTTCTGCAAATTTTGTTGGAATTGATGGACAGCACCCTCATAATCCTCCTATGTACACATCTTTCCGAGCACTTGAATGGCAACAAGACAGAATTCCTAGGTTAGCTGGTCAGCATGAACGTATGCCTGTTCAACTTTTGTACAGAGCCATTCAGTTTTAAGAATATATATCCGGAACACGTACGGGCCTGAGTGTCGGATGATGAGCATATAGAGAGTAATGGGTCAAAAGATGGAACCTGGGGAGTTTTTAAACTTTATGTACCACAAAGAAAACATGAACCTGGTAGAGGTAGACAAAAAAGTGTAGATCAACAAGTGATTGTGACAAGCGAATGTTTGTGAGGCGTCAGCCTGAGTATTTTAAATACAAGAATGAGAACATGCCCAAATGGAGCTATTACCCAAATGGAGCTATGGCGAAGCACGACTTTCGGATACAGAGACCTAACCTATAGGTTCGGCAATAAGTAGATCCCTCCGATGGCGCTGGGTCCATATATCAGACAGATCATCAATTTTTCCCGTCGTAAACCGCTTCAGAAACGAATAGACATACCTTCATCATCCCAAATGTGGCACCCATCCCTCCACACCATCAGGCTTTCGTATAGCCAAGCTGACAGGACAGCAGAAGGATCTGCCAAGGAGCATTTCAGCGTCTGATGTTGTGTCGTATGTCTCTCATAAGTAAAGGAGTTTGCCTTGGGACATGAACCACTTTCACGGTGTTGATGATATAGTTTTCTCGTGGGGAAGAGACGGTGTATCGGAACATTGGTACGAGGACCTGCAAAGATGGAATGAAACGAAATTTGTGCTTCTAGAAGGACTGCGGGGCAGATGTATGTGCATGGGGTCTAACAGCAATGCGCACGTAAGTAGGATAGCCATGCATTAATGTTCCGATTTGTTGTACCGATCGTGAAAATCTATGATAAACCTCGATCAGCTGGCACTCCCGGCTCCTTGAGTAACTAGAAATGATATGTATATGAAGATAAATCTTGGCCGAAAGACGAACAAGCCCAAAGAAAGTACCGGTTTTTGACACAAATGTAATTAACGCACATGAGTATTGAGCAGTGCGGCTCGGAAGCATCGCTGTATTTCCACAGCTCCAGATCCTGATGGGCTCAGAGGGTCTGTTATCATGGAGGCATCCGCCTGGCCTAAACCAGGAATACTAGGGGTGTCTAGCCGCGGATGGCAGCCTGTACCAGACGATGACAATTGTCAGGATGCGACACACCAATTCCTCTAGTCACCTGTTGCTCCAAAGTATCTGTGTCCGGAAGATAAAAAGGCATCCACATTGTTCCAAAGAACTCGTCGAACAAGCAAGCAGCTGCAAAAGCGCGAAAGCGCTGTTCTCCGCCGGGGCCCGGGTTTATGCCAAGCGGCCGAGCAGTATGGCACATTCCACAAGCCTTTCCAAGCATGTGCAACCCTCGACAGAACCTCCAGCGGCGGTTCACCCCCAACCTTCTCCTTCGATTGGGGGGTTCCAGTACACAATTCGTTCACCTATCGCAGGATTTGAATCACTCGACAGACTTTTTGTCTCCGATGCAATCTCTACTATCCACCCCGCTGCAGAGGGCGTACAATACACACCCTCCGTTGACAATGTGAAGGGATGAATAGACGAGGGAGACGGAGCACTCCATTACCAAGGCCGGACAATGAGGGTACACAGGATGAAGAATCCATTTGAAAAAGCCATGAAAGGTACACGGACATGGGCGTTCTATCTATTGTATTGAGTATAGCGGCGACCATGATGTTTCATTCGGGCCAGCTATCTGCAAGTGAGCGAAAGTCAAAAACGAAAACATTATCGAAAGCACCTGTTACAACTTGTGTCCTGGAGGCCTGAAGCCACACTCCGATTGTGACCCTCACTGCGTTACTGATATGGTGCCCAAATTGGATTTGGCCGGCTGCTGACGCGCCATGCGACAAGGCATACAGATGGGTGAAATCTGAGTGCTGAGCGCTGAGCTAGGAGACGTTCCTCGGCGTCGATGTTGGAGTGTTACAACTGCGGGAGTGGGCAATGAAAAACCTAGAAGGTACTACGTCAAAAAAAAAAATAATCAAGATCCACAAGACATGCAAAAATAAAGAATCAAAGCGTACCTTGCACCCAACCAAGCCTCCGAGTCTGACGGCCGTCCAAATCTTCCATCATGTTCTTGCATCGACAAAAACCTGCCATACCGTGTATCCACCACGTATATCCGATTTTGCAAGAGTGAGATGTGGGAAGTCAAAAGCGTGAGGACATTTGATGACGGGGTTCGAAACGAGAGCAAGTAGATGAGGAAAGAGCCCTGGAATCGTGACAAAGGGGAAAAAATGTCGGGAAAAAAGCACAGCGGGGTGATATCGATTTCACAGGCCGAAACAAGCAAGAACGGGGTATTGAGGTATCGAGTCGGGAGAGTAAACTAGGACCAGTCTTCGGAGACACAAAAAACACCACGTCAAAAATGATCCAAAGAAAAATGCGACAAAAAGAAGGAAATCGTACCCACATCCAAACTGGAGAGAACCGCCAATTTTCACCATGTTATGCACCAAGCTAAGCCGTCCGCATAGCGTGTATCCATTCCAAAGGCGTCGAAAATGTTCGATGATTTATAAAAGTAACGCGTGAGGAAGGTCGAGGAGAAGAGACTAAAGTTTGTGATATCAGGGTTCGGAATGCGAGTGAGCAAGTAGAGGAGGAAAGCACCGAATAACCGAATAAGATGAGAGGTCTGGGGGGAGGACAATTTTGAAAGCCGATGCAGACACGGGGGACTCGGAGGTGCAATTACATAAGCGGACACGGGGTACAGAGGTGCAAATGCGAGTTTGGGAGATCTCCGGGACTGAAGCATCGTTGTCGATAAAGTTCCGGGCAGGGGCCCGTCATTGCTCAGCAGTAAGGAATGGAGGTTCACGTTCCGACTTCAGCCTAATGAAGAAACGCCGTTAACAAGAAACAGCATCCTCAAAATCGTACTACTCACCGAAATTCCAGTTTCTGACTCGTACCCAATCTCCGGCAGTTATATAAGAAGATAAAGTCGTTATATCACGTCAACTTGAATAAGCAAGGTCGCCGCTAAAGGAACATAAAAAGGGAGGAATTTTGGAAAGCATCCGGGCGCCGTGTGGGTTTGATGTATGTCTCCAACTACATGTTCCTGATTCTATGTTGACCTCCACACAGACACCCGCTTGCCCAATATTCTTGTTCACTGTATGCATTGGTAAGTCATATGTTTCTATGAAACACCTGTACAATCTCACTACGCACATTGACAGTTGCTTTTTTTATAATCAATATCAACGTCAATCGTTGGGCTTCCTGCGCATTATACGCGCAAGGTATGATTTCTGTCTATATCGCTTGACTTTCTTTTCTGCGGACTAATGAATATTTAATCATCCTCAGCTTATCGACCTCCAACAATCAATCGGGATCATAACCAGTGGCTCGCTGGGACGACGGCGATAGTAGTAATTAGGTTTGTCTCTTGTATATTCATACTTTCTATTACATCTGCGATATTGTACTGTATACATAACTTCCTCAGACCTATGATACAAGCGTTAATGATAACAATGGCCATTGAAGTCTATCAGTTATCCCGAATGCTGGATCGGTCGGAATCCCATGAGCGAGAACAACCTCAAGGTTTCCCTCCGACCGTCATCTGCCCCGACATCATATTCTTCCCTATACATGATTCGATGCGCAGCTTGCGTGTCGTCGGAATGGAGAAACTCGAGCCGCTATTCAGCTTGAGGAGTGCTAGGGAGTTCGCACAGGTCTTTTACGATATCCTTCAAAGTCTGTTGTCAATTCCATCCTTCTGTGACCCGTTCCTGACCATTTTCCTCCAGTTCATCGCTGGCTTTACAAACATCCGAAGATTTTGCATTGTGACCTCACTGCTCAGCATGGCTAACATCATGTTCCGGCGTGAGGGCGACAAAGTATACGGTGTTCTGAACGACTTTGTCCTCTCCTCTTTCCGCTCACGCATGGACAAAGACCTGACGTCGAAACACCAAACTGGGACAAAACCATTCATGGCTTGCGATCTGCTCAACCTGGAATGGGACAAGGGTCATCTTTACCAGCATAACCTCGAGTCGCTGTTCTACATCATCCTGATACTTTCCTGTCAATACACTGAACCGACCACCCGCGCCTCTAGTCCACCATTTGCGGATTGGTTCGATGGAGTTGACCAATTTATAGCGAGCCTGAAACTGGATTTCTTACAGTCGTTATCTCCGGACCTCCCGATCCAAACTTATTATAATGGTTTTCATAAGTGGCTTCTTCACACTTGTCATATGGATCAGGGTTACAAGAGTCGGCCTGGCGCTTTTTTTCGGTCAGATAAAGACAGGACCAAAGCGGTACTCTATGATTGGGAGACGTTAAATGGTAATGTGACGTATTTGGAGATGATGGAAGTGATGCATTATTTGAACTTGTGACCCGTTGGTTGGCGGCAATAGCAATAGTTAGGTTTCTTTTATTCATACCAGGGTGAAAAATGGCTCGCTCCGCAGTGATGATATTCACAAGCAAGAAAATGGAGAGGACTAAATCGAAACACTGTCACTACAGTACAATGTCCCAATCATTTGAAACCTATTCACCCAACCAAAAATAAGCAATTGTATGATAAATAGCACCTCGGATCCTCAATCGGAATCTAGACTTCAGTGGTGACAGTCTTCATTCCAATCTCTCCACTTGAACTGGCATGGATTGCTGTATTACTCTGCAACTCACCATGAACGTGCACCAAACTCGGAGTATTCTGTGACGGTCCAGATTTGTCGTTGTGATATTGGGTGGAAAGTTTTATTGACGTGCCCGTTGATGTTCTCTGCGAGTCAATCACTTTTTGTCCAATACTTCTTCCAAGACTTGTGCACAAAATGATTAGTGTTGGGGCAATTCCCTGTCCTCATTGTTCAATGTTCAGAGAACTAGCAGAGGAAATTAAGAAGTTAGAGACTGACTGCCACTTGAATCACTGTTGGTGTTAAATCAACTGTTGGGATTGCAATCACATCCTGGTTTCCTTCGATAGCAGCATGTGCAATCAGAGCTATTGGGTAGATAATACCACATTCCACCCTATGAAGGCATAATTAGAGAGCTACACTCACAAAATATTGATTTACTACTAACAACACCACAATTAATTGTCGATATCTTTCACGAATAGTCTTGCCATGATCTCCAAGTAGGCCACTTGGTCGTATGCCGAGCCACCAGATACGCCCGGCTGCCAGTAAGTTAGAAACATTAAAAAAAAGATCTACACTCCTTCACACCAATCATGAGAGTAAAACTCAGGTTCAAAACAGCGTTGGTATAATAAAATCCAAGAAGGTACATGGTACCTTTGTTGACCAATTGAAAGTTGGATTCAATGGAGGTGTTTGAGATTCCAATAATTTGTATGATAGCCCCCGCAAGACCGACAGCTGCATTGCAAGTTGTTAAATGAAGGCTAAGCAGTATAAAGGTGCAGTACATGCCATTTGTGATCATAGAAGTGATAATAGGAACAACTACTACCCAGAACTTACATCCCCATACCAAAAAAATGCGGTATAGCTGATGAGTTTATGGTTAGCAAGCACACAATAGATATATGTACTGCGCACAAGAACAGAGTCTGCAAGAACACTATAAAATATATGTTGAGTATACAAATAGTCTAGTCAATAAAGACCCACTTGACGACTATCAGGAATATGTAAATGACTCCTCTTCACATGATGAATGCAATATATGATGTTAGCATGTAACAAAAGAAGTACAGAGCTGACCCACTGTATCGCCGTCTTTTTCTCAGTTCCTGTAATGAACCTTAAAAACGGACTAAAGTCCTGGGTCCTTAGGGCATCATATTGCAAAACCAGGTTTTCTAGCCCAGTAGAAGCACTGAGCATTCCGGCAGAGGTAGATAGAAAGAAAAGTGAAACAATCCAGGTAAGGTGCAACCTGCGATGTCTGATCTTCTTGGACTTGTACAGAAAATAACACGAGAGACCAAATAGAAGGGTGTAGAAACCTTGTTTTCATATGAGCTATCATCAAACAATATCTAATATGATTGCGAGGGATACCTAGTAAAGCCACCCCGAGCTGAAACATTGAAGTAAGCGTGAGCAGCTGTACTAAACCTTGGTGTTCTAAGGCTTCAACTCACCGAATAGGAAATGAGCGGGCCAATAATTGCAACTGGAACTGTGAACACAGATGTTTGGGCAAAAGAGACACCCATAGTAGTTGACTTTCACAGTTAGCAGCTTATTGGCTTGGGTGAGCACTGAGTCCTCCTTTTTATACGCTATCATTGCCGGTGCAGGCGAAAGTTTGTCAGCACTCACACGATATTAAACGAAGGTAAACCAAAAAAATTAGAATCTGATTTCTGAGTCCAACTGCCATTGCCAAAGCCTGCTGCAGTGGGCTCTATCTCTTGACAACCTACTGCTGATTGAGCTTCAAATGGAGTACTTTTCAAATTTGGCAAAAGTATGATATCAATCAAGCTTGCCTGTTGCAAGTCGGAATTGTCCACCTGTGTGAATGATTGAGAGACTTCAATGCCGAGCCTACTTCTATGCATCTAAAAACTCAGAGAGTTGCTCCAATGATGACTAATCTTTCTCTGGCTATTTCTCTCATGGAGTGCAAAGTGCAGTAGACCATAGTTGCTGTAACATTTCATGAAGAGTCATAATCATCATCATCATTGTATCGGCTAATGACTACTCCCTCTCAGTACATACTCCTGATCTCTCAAACTTTGACTTATGATGAGCAGCTTAAATCCCACCAGTGTATGTTTCTTTGGATTCACTGCATGTTGTGGAGCATCCATTGTTCCTAAATATTGACATTAAGTACACACTCACTGTGCCACTTTGTTGCGACTTTTTGACATGCATGGTAGCAACAATCCTTAATATAGCACATCGGTGCACCAGTTTGATCATCCCACCACGAGACAGGCCTACAGCTCTTCCCTTCAGTATTCATCAGTACATATGGCCGTGATCAAGCTTTGACAGGGATTTTTGGCTATGTATGCCTGTCGACGGCAGATAGTTTTGTCATTTGTGACTCCAGTGCCCGTCTATATGTCTATCGATTGGATGCCCTGAGAAAACCAGCATGGTTTTTTTGTGCAATTATCAGGAACAATATTGCCACTATTGTGCTAAGTCGGGCACAAAGTAAAGGAGAACTCGTTTTTATGTCAGGTAACGGGTTGTTGGACATTACATGTGTTATTTTTTTTCCTACTATATGGTGTTAGTGCACAAAAAGTCCGGTTCGGTCCGGTTCAGAGCAAATTTTTGAGGACCGAGGACCGGACTTTTGGTCCGGTTCAGGAAAATTTGGGACGCCAGGACCGGACCATTGGTCCGCCGGACTTCCGTCCGGTTCAAGTTCAGAACGCGTCCGGACCTGGTCCGGACGTATAATGGTGTGCGAGACAGCAGTGACTAATGTTTCCAGTTCTTCAAGCTCTTCAAGGTTGCCGCATGGCCGCATGCCAGCTAATGTTCAATAGTCCGTTCAGTTTCAGTCCGGCACTGCTCTCCCTCCTTCAATGCCCCTCTTTGGGCTCAAGCCGACTACAAGCTCAAATGGTTCCAGAATCTCACTTGAGAGAGTGGGCCGCCGCAAGAAGCTTGCGCGTCAGGTACGAGCCCGAGAAGGATATATATATATATATATTCCCATAAAAGTGATTCAGCTACAGCTAAAACAATAACAAACTTTGGCACCAAGCTGAATACCAATTGAAATAGAACAAATGAAGTGATACTAGTCATTGTACGTCGCGGACGCACTGGACTCGAGTCATGGCCCACACTTGGTACATTCATTAACACGAACAGTCACCGTAAGCATCACACATAAGCTGACATCCACCAGTGGCGACAGGATTCACCTGTCTTTTCTGAAAGAATATTACTAGACTTGAGTGCACTGGATTTAAGGAGTGTTCAAGATGGAGACTGTGACTTACATTAGGGTCTTCCACATCTGGTACCTGGAGAAAGTTTCCGTCTCCGTTAACATCCGGAAGGGAACTTGGGGATCTGGGGTTGAAATCAGTGCGAAAAGAATGCAGATGTTCAAAATATGTACCCACAAGGATTCCCTGTTGCCTGGATCTCCAACTTTGACCTGAGCCTGGCCGTTAATAACTTGACGGCCCTCAGGCTTGAAGGGAAGAGTACCAGCCAAAACATTGGCGGTAAAGAGACTGAAGAATAGGGCACGAATAACAAATGAAAACTGCTGCATAGTAGTAAGTCCTTCCGAGTGAGCTAGAAATTTTCCTAAACTGCTTCACTTATAAGCCTGATTATGGCGATATAAATAACTTGAAATGTTCCATGGTCTAGTTCTATTCTTCCCAAGACACGAGATTAGAGATTATTGCCGATTCCCGAACTGCCTAAATGTCTCAAATGCTAGTAGATGATCAGGACTGTGGCATTTGCATTTCAATGCAGGTACGTGGGCAAGCTTGAAGATCATCAGACTCTGTGATTTGTGTCAGATGTGGGAATGATATCTTGAGCCACCATTACTACTTGATTTGAATGACAGCCAACTTGAACTGTTTGGACAGAGTCATTAATGCAAATGATGCCCCCCCGTCTTTCATTGTTAAACAATCTTTGCCTTGTGCCTAAAAACTGGAATCACGGCAAAAAAAAAACTCCGGATTTTAGTTGACATGCCACATGAAACAAATTTTGCGCGGAGGAACGGTGGGAAGGTTATCAGGCGATATGGTCGCGGTGTTAGAGCTGGGCCAGCACTGCCTGGTCTAATGACACGGGATATCTAGTAAATTCTGTTACGGAGCCCACTGTCCCAAGTGAAACAGCGATACCAACTCAAGACTGCTGCACGTCTGATTTGAATTGAAAATACAATTTGGTGAAAAGACTTGTGAAATAAATTGGATCCCAGGCTTGAAATCCTTCAACTTGACGGATATCAAGCTATCAATAATATGCG
The DNA here is from genome assembly GCA_013368555.1 of Collybiopsis confluens. Lineage (NCBI taxonomy): Eukaryota > Fungi > Basidiomycota > Agaricomycetes > Agaricales > Omphalotaceae > Collybiopsis > Collybiopsis confluens. The sequence continues at coordinate 6,364 of JAACJN010000176.1, read as the reverse complement.
ATTCCTCAGGTCTCTTGTTCAAGTACATTCAATTTCAAATCTCTAAATGATTAGTAGTACCCGAGCTTTGTGCTCCGAGGCCCATACTATAGAGTGATGATACTTAATGTAACTGCCGAGTCTTAAATTCTTGTAGCACCATCAAAGCACTATATCGCTTTACACTTCAAAGGATGATGAAGACAAACTTGTGCCTCCCGAGTCTATGCACTTAGCTTGTAAAATTTATTGCAGTGCCGAGGCATGCACGATGGAAATTTCTTGTTGTATGGAAATTTTTTGTTGTACATTGATTATCGTTGTCTTTGTCAACAGTCTCAGTTCTTCATGCACTGATGGAGCATTGATGTAGTAAGTTTGCTCGCATCACCTACGAGTTGACTAGATTTTTCACAGGTCATTAGTACAAGTCTGGACTGTGGGATCTGCGTGAATCTGGGCAAAGACTCGCATCAATGACCTGTGCAAAATGATCAAGTCAACTCGTACTAGGTGCATCATGACTCACTCTACTATCCTCTGATATAAATCTTTCCCATCCACTAAAACTCTAAGTGTCGATTGTTCAGTTATGACACCCTATCTTCAAAGTTTTTTTCTATGCAGCAGTAAAGGAGAGTTACCGTGACTGAATGATACCCAGATCCGGTATTTTCACAAGTGTTTTCACGGGTTAGTCAACAACTGATGGGAAGACACATTACTAGCAGTTGGTGATACTTGAACACCGATTCCTGTCCGGTGTCAATATCACTATGCTGGACAATTCTGGGCGCTCCTGCGGTGTCAGGCGCTGCGGAAGGTTTTCCTGATCTTGACGACCCAGCTTCCGTCTGTCTGTTCGAGTCCATTGACCGGGTGAGTACAGGTAACAGCATCAATGTTGTGAACAATCTTGCAGAAGTTCATCAGTAGCACTCCTTCATTTCATTCCGGACTCGTAAAGGTGTAGAAGAATGTGCTCTATGGCTGGCATTCCAAGGAGTGCGCACTCAGGAGGAAAAGGTAGCTTGAACACCCAATGACATTTGCTGCGCTTAAGAGACTGGCCACCTTGTAATACACAGGTTTTGCACTCCAGGCAGCAGAGCTTGGCGGCCGCTGTCGCAAAAAGTTCTCTAGCAAGACGCCGTCACATCAAACAATCATACATTCAATGCAAATTCTCATGTTTTCACTCAAGCTAGGTTACTTTCGCCGACTTGGCTTATCACCACAGATGTTCACTTTCCGCTTCCGACAAGTTGAACACCTCGGACAGCCGGCATATGTTTTGTCAAGAAAGACAGCAGAAAGAGATCACCTTACGCACCTTTACTACTACGAAGTTCCGAACTTCAAGTTGTAGATTTCGAAAAGGGATTTCGAAGGAAAATTGGGGAATGTGCGAATATGGGAAGCGAGAACATTCAGAGGAGCAAATCGGAACATGGGAAGCGGGAAGAACTGAGAAGCTAGCCACAAGCCTTGTCCTTTGAAGAACGGACGTCCGGACGTCTGGACGCTTAATCATCGGCTCTAAAACATATAAGACCTAGGATAGGATAGGATAGGATATAAATTATACTGGCGAGGTCCGATTCCCGAACAACCAGTTTACCATAATGTAACTACTACAAATGTAAATTACATCTATGGAACACACATGCCTACTCTGGGGGGGCGATGATGTCTCCTTCTAGTCTTTGGCATAATTGAGGAAAAAGCGGAAAAAAAACCTCCCAAAGATTCTAGCCGGTTAACACAGTCTTCCCCATTTTGGTCATGCATGCAATTGCCTCTATTGCCTCACGGCCTATATAGCATTTCCTTTGCATAACAAATTTCAAACACCTCATAAACCAGCTTTGCCAGCAAGTCTACCACTCTTTGATCAGCCAATAATGTTCGAAACAATTCCCATGAGTCAATGTATTGTTTTGCATATTGTGGAAATTGAGCCAATATTTTTGCTTTAAAATCATTTCTTAACTGTGTGATATTTTCTTCTCCTGTACACTCAAAGAGCACATGTGGTGGGTCTTCAATTGCATTCTCACAAAGTCTGCAAAGTCGTTTTTCTCTTCCAAGCCTAGGCCGATTTCTTTCATTCCACCGTAATCTCTCTATTGCCAATTGATGATTGCCTGTCACTGCATGAACCAGAGCTCTTCTATGCTTTCCTACTGACACCCTAAGGTAGTTTCTGAAAGCTATTGCTTTGAACATCATTTTCTTTGTTTTTTTATCATATTCTAACCGTCCTTTTAGAGAGTCTGAAGTCCTTGGACTGGACATCAAAGCCTGCTGTATAGAATTGTGCATGGACTTTTCCACCTTTTCCACCAGAGCATCAAAGTATGCCCCATTTAATTTTTCAAACTCTGGGACATTCCAAATTACAGGACTTGGGAGAGATTCTAACACTTGCATTGTTTCCATAAACAGAGAATTGTATCCCTCTTCTGTTAATGTAAATGCCTCTTTCAATGCTTTCCACGCCAGACATTCATGTGAAAGCCCAACTAAATATTTCATATTCTTCAATAGCAGTATGATTCTTCTGTATTTAATTGGTATAATCCCTGTTTCTGTGAAAAGAATTTCAAGTGATGATCTGTTTTGTATAGACAGCATTCTACGGAGAAGATAGTGCTGAACATCCTCCTAGTCTTTGCACAGAGGAGGGTTCCACCCAAGATGTTGTTGATTTGATACTCCGCTTTCGTAAGAAGGAGAGGGAGATAGTCAAGAGTTGACAAGGCATACAACAGGGGTGATGTTCGACAAAAAGTGGGATCTGCAGCGCAGGCGTTGAATGAAAGCCCGCGAATTATCCGTTCCGCTGATTCCGCATTTTCATTCGCACCCGTCGCAGTGGGGCAGAGAGAGAACATATACTGCACGCTCTTCATAGACAGTGTTTCCGGCACTCCCGACAAATCATAGTAGCCAAGCATTAGAGCGATTAATCTTGTGGGACGTGGACCCAATCCTACTTGGAAAGTACAGAGTATTCAGATACTTTAGTGGAAGAAAACAAAACATATTCAAAACAAACAATATAAACCAGGGTGCCCCACCGTGGATTGACGTCAACTTTGAAACGACAAATTCCAGGTGTAGTTGGTATAATGACCGGCTATTCTCGATAACTGGGGGGTATGGCCGCGAGCGGCGAGGGCCGAACCTATCAAGAGCCTGAGTGACTATCCGAATGTGTAAAACTCGAGCCACACTGAGGCATTACAAATTTACAATTACACGGGTTTTAGAAAAAAATCCGTCGAGCGGATTACTGTACTAAAACTAAGACTTTCCACTCATGTATCAGTACTTCAGAAAGAGCGAGCAAAATATATTGTTTCTACAGAAGCAAAAATGAAACTGAATATTTCTAGTAAGGTATCAAACTCGCTGAAACGCAACTCGAAACCTTCTTTATCCCTTTGACACAGCTGCATCCTATCAACCCATTGGAAAGTTCATGTTTTGTCCAGTCTTCCATTGCGCAAAAAAGGGTAGCTGAAAGGTAATGTTTCTATTCTTTTTTCTACTCGTCTGATACTCTCTCTTTCAATAGATTGCTCTTTTCATCCATTGAATAGATCAATTTTCGGAAGGCGGGAAACAATGTCATAAAAATTACATCTCTGCAGACCTTTTCGTTTATCAAAAAGTAGTTCCTATTCTTAATCTTTCATTTCACTTGATATTCAGTTGGAAAACCTAGTTTTCAGAAATCCTTTAGGTTATTGAGAAATGATTATTTTCATTTGTTCTTTTGAGCACTACAATATATAAGTGGAAATTGAAAATTTTCAAATGAAAACCCGCTCGCCTGAATTTTTTCTAAATCCCGTGTGAATGCTCCGAGTCTCCCAAACTGCATAGGCACATAGGAATCAAAGATTTTTCAAGAATGAGGTCTGGACATTTTATTCTAAGTACTACTATCATAGTATCAATGGGTTTAGCTCTTAAGCTAACGAAGTACTTGAGATCTTGGGGGTCCGTCTGTGAAACCTGAATTACAAGCCGAAAGGTGCAGAATATGGTCTGAACTTGGTATATTTCAGTTTTTCTGCGTCCGTTAGACGGTGTTCGCTTTGTGTTGGCAGCCAAGTAATATATGTACATACTCTATCTTCTCATTTGAGGAAGAAAGCAGGTTTTTGTCTGAAAAACACTCATTGAACGTTGGAAATGGAAATCGTTCAGTCACACGTCAACGCGTCAACAGCGGAAACAGCGGCAAGGATTAATCAGCAATAATACAGTTATGTAACCCTAATTTAAGGTATAAATCACTTAACGGAGGTAACACCAGGATTTGTCATGTGTTATTTGCCGGCTTGCGGCGGCTTGTTTCCCGCCAAATTTTGCCGCGGCAAGGTAATCAAGCGGCCTCAAACTGCTCAAGCGACAATCAGCAAGCTGGGGCCGAAAATGGTCCAATGCCCTTGCGATCATCTTGTCTGGAGCCCTGAGCTTGTGCTCGGCAATCTCGACAAGCTGCCAAGGTGAAACAAGCAGCCCACAAGGCCACTACAAGCCGCTACAAGCCGTGCAAGCTGGCAAGCATGTTATTTCTCACCCAGAACGGCATTACAAATGTAACGACATGTAAAATACAACAACAATACCGTAGTTAATGACATCTCATTCCCTATAAACACTGCGGTGAGGTCAAAAAAGAGGTAAACACAATAGAAAAGGAATGATGCTCACAGGGTAGCACTGGATTATGGTTTCCCTTGCAAATGAGTAATCAGGCTTGTCATCGAAACAGAGGGAGTTGAACATAATGAATGGTCTGTGACTCTCGAAGAGGCCTTGGAAGAGCTTGTGGAATCAAGAGTAATCGGGCCTGTCGTCGAAACAGTTTAAGCTCTAGTAGGACAAGAACTGACGACCCAGATGCTATAAGAAACACAGCACTCGTTTGGGAGGGTTCAGCGTACAGGAGAGTTCGAACAAGCTCGAAACAAGCTGTGTCAAGCTCCGTGTGACAGCTTGCCGAGCTTGTGCCTTGTCACTGGCCGGCAAGCTAATAAGCCGAAAAAGCCGGCAAATGATTCACGTAATTTGCTGATGAAGTCCAGAGCAAAGGGCTTGCGTACAGAAGCCAAACCTATAGGTTCGGCAATAATGAAGGGTACAAAGAAGAAGGGTGTATTTGGAAAAAAAAAATGTACAGGGGCAGAAGCGGTTCCGGACACGAACTTTGATGAGGTCGGTCTATCTATTGAGTATGGCAGCTACTATACGATTAATTCGGCCCAGCTATCTGCAAGTGAACGAGCAAAGTCAACAACTGCAAAGAATTCTAAATTGAAATCATATCAAAGCACCTGATACGTTCTGAAGCCATACTCCCGTTGGGACCCCCGCTGCGAGCACCGATATAGCAACCAAAGTTGGATCTAGGATGGACATGCGAGGAGGGGTGAAGGACGCATTCCTGCTGATTCTGGGGGACAATGGTGGTGCGTTATGTATGACGAAGTGGACGAAAACATGGACAAACAGACTGGAAGAGACTACGTCAAAAAAGATGCAAAAAAAAGGAATAAAAGTGTACCTGCCATCGACCGAGTCTCCGAGTCCGTCAACCATCCAGATTCATCATTTTCTATAGATGGAAAATCGGCCCATAACGCGCATCCACTCGAGCAGTGCCATATGATTTGATTTTCGAAGATTGGGAGATGAGGTGGTGAAGAAGGGCCGTGGCATGGACTGGCATTTGTGACGGAAAGTGGGGGTATCAAAGGCTGATTGATCACAGGATCCAGGTATGAGAGGATTCGGAGCGTAAATTGGGAGTTGGGCCGTGAACGATGAGGAACCGCTCTGAATTCAATGCAAAAACGCGTGTCGTTGTGGGGTGCTGGCAGTAGGGAAAGTGCTTTGAGGTAGGAAAGAATGAGTGCTCTGAGTATAAGACACAGCATCCTAAAAGAATGCACTACTCACAATCTCAGATATCCCCGGTATGCACTAGGCCAATAAGCGTGAGCGCCGTGTATCTTTCAGCGTAGGTCAAAGGTGTCTTGACTGTAAAAAAAAATATTACCCCGGTCGATTTTGTCGACCCCGGGAGGATATGACAAGGCGTTCCTCGGCGTCGATGTTGGCGACAATGGAAAAACGGGAAAGTCCTACGCCAAAAAACATGAACATCCAGAAAACATGCAAAAATAAACAGTCAGAGTGTACCCTCGTCCTCCGAGTTTGACAACCATCCATGTTCTGCACCAAGCAAAACCGCCCATACCGTGTATCCAACCTAAAAAAACGTCACATATACTCGATCTTTTAAAGAGTGAGGGCATGAGGGAGGTCGAAAGCGAGGGGAGACTGGGATTGGTGACACAGCCGG
>JAACJN010000175.1:0-14901 GCA_013368555.1 Collybiopsis confluens | reverse complement strand
TATTGCTGAAACCCGAAGTCAGTAGAATTCCAATGGTTATAAGGTATATTGCCTCACCTTCCACCGAGTGCCAAGACGTCTCAGAGACTCTAGTTCCACCTCGTTGGCCTTGGGGAACAGTTGTCCGTAAACCATCGAATTCTTTAACCATTCCCAATCTCGACGCGTTACATCGGATACAAACCTGTAATTTAAATCAACAAAAGCCATGATAATATAACACCCCAAACGAACCACGGGTATCGCTTTCCATGGAAGCGAACTTGTGCTGCAAGACCCGTCTGGATCAAGAAATCGGCTACCGGAAACATCAGATACATAAACAAGGACAGAAACAGGTAATACTGACCATAGATCATGTCACAATACAGCTCGAATCCGGCGTTATCCAGCACAAAGTCGATTCGCCTGTCGGTGTTATCTCGAACGTCTTGGAAAGTGTTCCAGAGTTTGGCGAGATCGTTTCCTAAAATGTTCTTCTCGGTGGCGGCGAGATGATCACCGCCAGTTGACTGCAGAGCCTTTATTTGGTCTTCTGTCATATTAATGAGTAGCGAAAGGTCAGTTGCGTTCCCCATAGGCAGACTCGAAAGAGTTTCAGTATCTGATGCACTGAGGTAGCGGTCGACAGACCTTGAGTGAGCTCGTGGAACATCAACCGCTCCGCCTCAAGGTTTTTGTCCGGGGTATCGTTCGGGTCCGATGGGCGGATAAAAGGTTCGGCGAAGCGTAAGGACAATTCGAAAACTGCGTCAGCAGATCGCGAGAAAGTGTCGCATTTCTGAAAAATAATCATTAATATCAAGCATAGGACATAGAAACTAAAAGAGTGACTTGTCTGAAGAATACATCGTAGTCAGACCAGAATTTGGAGACGCTGAAGCATTCTCTAAGGCGGCGATATTTGTATGCTTCGGCAAACAGCCATGGTGCGTTCAAAAAATCCTTTCCTGAGAAAAGTGTTTGAATGTTATTGGGTCTGGCCGCAATTGAGTAGACCTACCCTGGAAATATTTGGCGATTTCTTTATTCTAAAGGGCGTGGCGTGAGCGAGGGACATTGGAATACAGGTGACGATTGTGTACCCACCCACAGCGCAACGTCTGCTTCGTTATCGTCGATGATTGGTCGCAGCTTCGCGTTGCCGCTGAGATCAGTCATAAGACTCTCCATACGTTCGATACACTGCACCAGGTCGATAATTTTATCCTCGGATGACTGTTCATTCAGTGTGCGAGTCGTGTCATCGATAGCTTTGCCTAGAATTGTTGGCAAGCGAGATTGCATCGTTGCGTGTGCAAAAGAATACTCATGGTACCCTCTGAAAGGTTCGAGTGAGCTACCGCCCGAGTATAAAATCATTTTTCGTCGTTTAATACGCTCCCTACCCTGATATCTTACTTTCTACTCTATTTTCTTACATTCTACTCTATTTTAGTACTTTTGTTTCAGTATTTCCTAGGTGCACACATATTTTCAACATAGCTCAATGTATAAACTGGATTCCTAGCTCGTCGCCGCATAACCAGGAGAGATCAAAACTACTTTCAAATTCAGTCACTGCGGATTGACTTTGACGGGATTTGGATTGACTTTGATCGTATTTGGATTGACTTCGATCGAATTTGGGATTGACTTTGATTGAATTATAATCAAATATATTGGCTCCACAATTAACTGAACAATATGAGTTTTGACTACCGTCAACTTTGGATCAACTCTACGCTAGATCTTGGTTTTTCTAAGCCACAGAGTTATAAATATCCGGTCAAGGCTCAATATATGCCGCCCAGATCCCAAGCTGAGCTAATGCCTTTAACAAGATCACATGCTCGTGCAAACATTTTGGTACCTGACGGTGGCAGTACTCAGGTAGGCGCTGCGTTTTTTATGGGGGCGCTGCCCGCTGACGTTTCATCAGCACCCTCCATCATGGAGGAGCCTTGTGTATACTGTTTCAAGGGAAAGCAGTGTCCAATTCCTGGCTTTGATTTAGCAGCAGCTATCAAGCGTGATCAAACACGGTCCCCACTCCCACACTTAAGGAAGGAGATTTTCAAGAAGGCAAGGTGCGCACTTTAAACACTAAAAGCTTTCCTGAGGCGCTGACTTTACTTCTCTCTGCAAGAACAACTTTCAGAAATGATAATTGCGTTGGAAGATGTAGAAATATAGTATTCTTTTCTAATATAATTAAAAGTGTGGCCTGAGAATACGAGATATTATCAATGCCTGACGCCAAAGATGAGCCACTTCCTGTGATGTGCTCTCCCTAGGTATTGAAGCTACAAAGCTGTCAAGTACAGCTATATCTTCATCAGAGAGGACTGTCAACGGTTCCATTACGTTCACCTCATTTAGTTCAGAAGGAGGGCCTCTACGCCCCAGCCAAGAACTGGCGCCCTCATCAGCATAGTTTCTTCTAAGATGTCTCAGGATTGATTCCTCCTGATAGGCATCCCAATCAATACCATACAGCTCCAGTTCCTCCTGAGAAGAGATGTTGAGCAAGGGGCTCGCCCCTCAGCCCATGAAGAAGCATACCAAAACCAAACATTTCTTCTGGTCTCTGATTCGAGGAATTGCGTATAGCAATAGGATGAAAATTCCACGAACGGGCCCACACCTGAAGATGAAAGTTGATAGTAGGGAGGAATAGATGATGTAGTAGCCAAAGATGATTGGGATTGTTGATTTGCAGGTCGTGGCTGACTTCCAACTCCGTAAAACGCTGATGCCAAGTATCCCCCACTCCAATGGTTACATCAGCCCATAACCTCTCGATACGGGTATTGTGTACGCTCCTGATAAAGAAAATAAGTGCAAATACTATAGCGCTAATCTGGAATAGGACGGCACCTTCCCCATATATAGGATCCTCTACGCTCCCCTCGGGTTGATTCCATAAAAGCTGCCACCAAAACATTTTCCACTCCATGGTCTCCCCGCAAGCGCGATGGTATCCCATACTTGGCAGTGCTTTCCAGAAAAAGACTGAGAACGGTGGCAGCTAGATTATTGGGACTGGCTCGTAAACCAGTCACCAGGCGAGAAAATCCATCAATAAAGCCATGGATAACAACACCCCAGCGAATAAGACCTGAAAAAGTATTAACATTATTCAAGAAGGAAACATACTAGAGAGTTTACCATGTTGACCGTCGTGATGCCAAAGAGAATTAGGTCCTGGAACGCTATATCCTCGCCTCTTCAGCCTAACTCGGTCAAAGACCCTCTTAACTGGATCTACCCTGTACAGAGACAAACTTATTCTATCTTGAGGGACAATAATTCCGCCCTGGCGGAGCATACCATCCAGCATTCTCAGGCCTGCTCGTGGAAAGGCCATATGAAGTCTCCTGATTTCCATGTCAAGGGCTTCGTCATCTATGCTTGATAAATAACTAGCATCTGAAGGGCGTGAAGAATGAGTAGCATTGTTGGCCGGACCTGCCAGGGTTTGAGAGACCGGGACCGAAGTTGTGTAGTGATCGCCAGAAGAGCCTTGGATAAATTCTGGTACAACGCTGGGTTCATCGTCTTCAACTGGAAAAGGGGGCAAACCAGGTGAAGCAATGTTGTAATCCAGAAGAGCCTGACGCACAGTAGTGCGACTTATCCCAAGGAAACGGGCAATTCCAGCAGATGATCTAAGGCGGTAAGCCCAGGCCAGGAAATCACGATCAATCACTATTCTTGGACGACCTCTATTTCCCAGTTTCTCCTTCCAAACCACTTCCAGCTGGCCGTTATGAGAGACTTCCAAAGATCGCCCATGCAGAATTCTAACATCATGGAGCATCAGCTCCACACTGCTCTGAACGGTCAAAAGTTCGGTGGCGTCAAATACTTGGCTGTTCTAGGGGAAATTGTAAGGTTAACAATCTGGCGAGTTGATTATAAGACGCTCACCTGAGAAACTAGTGATTGAAAATGACCCAACTCTTCACCTAGTAGCTCCAACAAGAAACAATCCGGCGCAGGCTCTCTAATATGGGCCTCGTTGACCAGGTCCACAAATTTTTCATATTCCTTTTGAAAACGGTCATGTAGCTCTTGGATGGATGGAGGAGTCGCCAAAGTAACCCCACCACATAAGAAGATGAGGAGTATTAGAGATAGAAATAAAAGCCTCATATTGTGTGGTAACAGAGAACGATCGTTGTTCGGAGTTCAAACCTCCACCAACCGGCGCTTCCAAATACGGAAAATCTCAACCTTACCTCTTACTTCGTATGAAACTCTTGTAAATGTCTGCTCCTTTATTAGGTGAGTTCATTTCATCTGTAGTTGGGTTTTTGATAAGACAAACTTTCTTCTTCTTCAGATTTAGAGACAATATGTTGCACTGTGGCCCTCTGTGGCTCTTTCGATCAAGCTTGCGTTGAGACAGCCACGTTCTGGAATATCAGCCTCCAGGCTGGCTCCCTATCAGGAAATTCAGTTGCCTTTCGTATAACAGCCCCCAGCTTCTTCAGACTTTAATGGTCCAGTTGTTTTTGGATGCTCTAAGCAATCATCCTCATTCTACAAGAGTGTTAGCTTGTTTTTACGGACTTCAGGATATAGAGATGGCAACTATCCGCATACCGTCTTTCAGTGGACCTCTGAACCAGGAGATCCTTGGATTCCGTTTACTCTCCTCCAACTTTCAAGACGCTTTAAGCAGCCAACCCGTCTCCGCAGAGGCTAATCTCTTGTTCTCGTCCCATACTCATCATTCTTTAACTCAGGAATTCCTCTCTCATTCTCCTTTCTTTCTCATGAATCCTGAGGTTTCCCCAGGTCAACTGCAACCTCATTTTTCCCTTCTTTTGAAGATTCCCCCAGAAATACTCCGTTTACCTTTTGGTCAATCAATTCCACGTCTAGCAGACCTGCCCCAAGAGCTACTTTTTGGCTGGGGGCAACAGGTACCTAGCATGGCATCGGAGCTTAATAGCGCTGGGACGGATGAAACTTCTATAAACCTGCCTTCGAATATGGCGCAACCACAGTCAATTTCTACCTTCCAATCAGGCTCGCCGCCGTCCTCCTGGTCTTGCTCTCCGCCTTCCCTTGCTTGCTCAGCTCTTGAACCAGAGGTCCCCTTGGGATACTTCGAAGATTTTACCTCTTATGCAAAATCTGTGTGGGGAGCGTTAAACATTGATGAGGCAGTGTTTTCCAAGGATAGCGGAAGGAATCGTAAGCTATGGGATGGTATACAAAATCACCGAAAAGTCTCTGGTGTTTTAGTCCAAGCTGGCTGTAAAAATCTGGTCAAAATCTGTGGAGATTTTGTTCTTCCGAACGGCCAGCGCTGGGCCTATTCTGACATTCTGACTCTGGAGCTCCGTTGGGATATGGGCACTTTTCTCAGGAAGACCAAAAATTATGAGTGGTGCTCAAGATTCACAGCGACACATTGTTGGAATCTGGACTTTCTGCCCTCTGGTAAGGGTAAGTTTCACCAACCGAAATTTACTTTAGACTCACTTCTGTTTAGCAGTCTCAACTGCCAGCGGCCAACGCGAGGGAAAAAAGAGAGAAAAACTCTTGAAAATCTGGAAGGGTATGGTCGCCATGTTCGGAGATAACGGTTACTCTTTCCAGATTTGTCCTCCAACTCTCAGCAGCATAGAATCTTCAGAAAATGATGCGGCGTGCTTGCTTGAGAGGGATTTGGGTAAACGTGCTCAGATTTCCCAATATCTTCGCCGCCGCACAGAGACCGACAATTCTTGGTTTTAATTTTGCAAAACGCTAATAGGTTGCGTTAATAGTGAATCCTGTAACGTTTTCAATCACTTACTAGCACCTTTATCTCTATTTTGTCGTTCCATGTTATACCACTATTCTACGCACTAGATTAATACTTAGAGCTGGGAAAAATATATTGCGCTAGGACTGTCTGTCTGCTAAGAAGGCCTTCCCTTCATTTTCCCTTGCCTGAAATACTCTCCTCATCGTATTTGAAGACACCCGACTGCTCAAGACCCCCTTTTTTTCCCACAGTCCAAGGGCTTCCTGACCACAGGTGCAGGTGGATACCGCATTGTCTCTTTGTAGAGCATTGGCATGAGAGCTGCGGGTAACATAGAAAGGAATGGCTAATGAGTCACATGAAAAGCAGAAAAGCGGAAAAGCGTTGTTAAAGTAGCTACTCACAAATCATGTTGTGCTGCTCCAATTTATCGTCAAGCTCCTGGTATCGCCTCCGAGCTTTGCATTAAGTAGTCCGTAAAAATGCTGGAGAATGAATTAGATCACCGGAGGCATTTCAGTATCAAGACGGTCCATTCACCTCTAAGATTCACGCCCATTGAATGGAAAGACTTGAGACAAAAAGGTCAAGATGCAACCTGAAAATGCAAAGGTTTCTTGTCGGGCTTTGCTGAGTCGCGTAAAAGACTGTTTAGAGCCGGAGGAGAACCAAGGGAGTGCCTTTTTGCGGAATCATGCCCTGGGTAAGACGTCCGGACACTCGGAGCCGTTGCCATAGCTTGGCTTGGACCTGACGCAGATTTGGGGCGCTGTATACCGGACTCCAAATTCTTTGCCCTCTTTTCCTGGACGTTGGAATTTGTTGAAGCCACGGTGGCAGTAGAAGGTCTCCGGCTGCAAGGGTGGGAAGCCATGAGAACAGGCAAGATTTGCAAGGGGTGGGAAATGTGATTGGTCGCAATTCTGAAGAGAGGTGACGGAAGAGGGTGACGGAAGAGGGCTACGCTAAGGCCTAATATGAGAGATAGCTCTGAAGGAAACGAAACCTCCAAGTTGATGAAATCGATAGGGGGGCTGATTACCGCGTAGTTGCTGAAGAATGACGAGGAAGAGAGAAAGAAGGGTAGATTGTAACTATTCAAACAATCCTGCTCCGCCAGTTGATGATGACACTGTCGTATCTATTGTAGAGCGAGCGGGGCAAATAAGCAAAAGAAAAGAAAAACTTGCGCCAACTAAACGCACCAGCTGACTTCTGTATGGGCCCCTACTCTCTCTCTCAGTTTGGAACCACTCCATGTACCTCCGGTCAACATACCCTCTCCGCCACAGCTCCTCCTCCTCCCGACTCGACAACTCCCTGCTCAAACCGCGTTTCCTCCGTTCATCAGCTCCCGCCGAATTCAGCGCAGGCATAAACGGAGGTCCCCGGCGGTCGATCCAAACTCGACATACAACTTGTCTGCATTGATGACAAGCCGAGAGATGTACAGATATTGATCGTCATCTGGATTGGGTAGAGCGTGGTGCGGGTAGTAGAGCTCTTCTTTACCAGCGGACAAAGGTACAGAAACGATCGATCCGTGGCCGGTCGAATAGATATTACCTATAATTTACCCATCCATCAGCATCAGGAGCTTCGCTTGAAAAGAAAATAGACGTGCGACTGGCGTCTTGGCTGAGAATAGGATTAGAATTGCTTTTAAAGTATGGACCGAGCGGAGAAGGGGCATATGCGTATCCTATACACCATAGTCGGGGGATTCGAAACTGAGGTTCCGGTATAAGACAGTTGTATGATGGGGTATTTTCAAGTCAACCAGAGCTTACTTGTTCGCACTATAGGTCAAAAAATAAATCGCGTCCCCATTCGAAACGCTTCTTTTGATTGTAGTCAAGCCTTCGCTCCATCTTTGGTCTTTCAGTGTTCCATTGGATGCACTATAGTCAAATACATGAGCGTCCTCCCAGATCTACAAGAGACACAATCAGCAGGGAGATAATAAAATTCCTTCATAAAAAAGGGTGAACGAGATCCATACCTGAGGTTGCAAACTCCTCAAAATCACGCTAACCCATCCATCCATCCTCTCAGGTCCCGCGGGGAAACTATCATTCACCGCGCTCGTCCAATTCGCCAACTTGCCCTTGTTGACATCTCTGAACTCCGTGTGGACGGTCGGAACAGTCTGGGCCTCGGGATCATTCCACCATGCTTCATCCAACCTAACGTCGTAGATATTTGACGCTTCAATGTATTTTGTGTCTTTTGGATCCCAGACCCAATTTCGATACGCGTTTCGCGAAAAGAAGAGAAAAATTCCCTCGTTTTCGTCCCCAAAGTAGATATCGGGTTCTATACCGGGAATAAACGTTCCCGAAGGAGCAGTCTCACCCTCGGACTGAGTCGCGGGCGGGACAAAGTAGGGAGGGGACGTGATAAGATTCACATCGCGATAGTTGGGGTCAAACCTATATTCGACGTTCAATGATTCTTTTTGGAAGGAAAAGATTTTTGAACGCACAAGAAATACCCCCCCCCCCCCCGGTCTTGTCGTTGAAATAACACTCCGGAGCCCAGCACCAGTCGTTGGCCCATAGCTTGGAAGACAAAGACATCCGGTTCCTCTGCAATCGCTTCTTCGTTCCCCGTTCGCCGGTCTTTGTTCCCCGTTCCCCGGTCTGTGTGTCATTCACCGTTCACCGTTCCCTGTTCCCCGTTCACCGTTCTCCGTTCCCTGTTCCCCGTTCATCGTTCTCCGTTCCCCGTTCCCCGTTGGTTGTTCTCCGTTCCCCGTGTGTTGTCCGTTGGTCGTTCCCCGTTGGTCGTTCACCGGGACCGCAGATTTGGGCGCCAGAGAGGTATCCAGGAGGAGGGAGAGATATCAGGGAGGAGGGAGAGATATCGGGGAGGAGGGAGAGAGAAAAGGAAGGACTGGCAGCGCGAAAAGTCGAGCACGTGACAGTCACGTGATTAAGTCACGTGACTTGGTTGGACGCTGCTTTTGGAAGTCTCGCTCAACGAGTGGACTTCCTTCCTTTTTGGTCGTCCACGAGTGCCGTAACACAACACCTCCCATCTCCGGTGTTGTCGTCGTCGTCGCCGCCCCTCAGGAGCTGCCGCCGTCGCCCCTTACAGCCTATCTAGTCGTCCGTTGCCCCTTACGCCGTTGTCGCGACCGTCGCCCTATACGTCGTTGTTGCCGCCCCTCTGGAGTTGCTGCTGTCGTCGCTGCTTGTTGCCCCATCGGCCCCAGCTTGTCATCATCTTCGCCCCGCCCCTTATTCCCCATCCACCAGTGGTGGTCGTCACATCGGTGCATTGTCATCGCGTTGGCACCCCGCATCTTTCCCTCTTTGCCAGCGTGCCCATCCCACCAACGTCGTTGTGTCGTCATCGCGTCGTGGTCGTCGCGTCGTCGTTGTGTCGTGGTCGTCGCGCCTTACTCCCCATCCCACCGTCGTTGCATCGTCATCGCGTCGTGGTTATTGTGCCTTACTCACCATCCCACCATCGTCGTCGCGTTGTCGTCGCGTCGTTGCCCCAATATACCTATCTCTGTTCTCGTTGTTGTCACCGCCCCTCAGTCGCCCAATCTCCAGTGTCGCCCCTTCTGAAATATGCCGACTTTCCAGCTATCACCGGAAAAAACACGCTCCCTTCGCAATTTTCTGGTCTGCCACTCTCACCTTCTGCCCGAAGACTTAGCAGACCTCCCGTCCCTTCTGAATGCTTCTACTCCTCCTTTGTTTCAGCCCCCTTCAGCCCCAAGTTTCATCACTCCCTCTCCCTCCCCTGAGCGCCCCTTGCCCTCATATCCAAGCTTTGGTCTATCCGCCTCCATGAATTCCCCAACACCCCTGGACTCACCAAGGTCTCCTTTGGTCCCTTCTCCCAGGGTTTCTCTCTCTCTCTTGCCTTTCCGCCTCTTGTCTCCACCCGCCTCTTCCCCTCCTCCCTCTTCTCCTCCTCCTCAGTCCTCCTTACCACCGCTCCCCTCATTGCCAATCCTAACTCTGCCTTCCTCACCCCCACATCATAGGTCCTCACCATTACCTTCACCTTTCTGGAATCTCTCCCTGGACCCAAGCCCTGCTTTAAA
Organism: Collybiopsis confluens; assembly: GCA_013368555.1. Taxonomy (NCBI): domain Eukaryota; kingdom Fungi; phylum Basidiomycota; class Agaricomycetes; order Agaricales; family Omphalotaceae; genus Collybiopsis; species Collybiopsis confluens. The sequence goes on along the minus strand of JAACJN010000175.1, from coordinate 5,092 downwards.
CCGCTCTCAAGACTTGAGCCCTACAGTAGGGATGCGGGATGAGGAGGAGGAGTTATCAGACTGGGAGATGGAGTTACGGTCTGCCTCAGACTGGAATACCCCACGGTCTGTAGACGACTTAATTCTGAGCTTAGTAGGAGATCCAGATAAGGTTTTTTTTTTTACTTGTTTGAAGAAAAATACAACTTCGCTCAACTTCTTTCTCCTTCAGAAACGGCGCAGGCCACCAGATTACCAGGATGATGATGATGATGATGATGATGAGGCAGGTGAAGTGCTGGTGGTAAACGCTGTTCCTGGTAGGGAGTGCCCCAGGCGGGGAAAATCTATTTCCCGTCAAAAGCGTTCCTTAAAGAAGGCTAGGTTGGACAAGGTAAACTCAGCATCTGGAGAAGAAGCTCTGTTTGAAGAGGCTGATACCCCGGCGGCCCCTTCCCCAGAAATCCAAAGTCAAGTGCTCGCCCTACTCCTGCAGCTAACAGGAGATCTTTCAGACCAAGAGGGATGGCTGAATCAGGTTTTGGCCGTGGTCAGCGAGGGAGAGTGGAACGACTACGGAATGATGGAAAGTAACTCTCTATACTGTCTAGCTCAAAGGTGTAGAGCTTCAGAAGTGGTTTCTGCTGGGGCGAGTTTTGTGAGAATGTTAAATGAGCTGTTCTTTGCAGCTAAAATCAACAGGCAAGTTTCTATACCACTCTCTTTGAAACATTCTTTGCTTAAAGCTTGTTCTGCTTTAGCGTGTTGTATCACCAGGAAAGCCAGAACAGCCAGGGAGAAAGAGGGAGAGAAAACGCTGGGCGAAGAGCTTGTATTTCCTCAATTATAGATGCCCTATTGACCCAGGGGATTTCACGTCATGAAGCTCAGAATTGGCTCAGCGCTGGATCCCGTTGGGGCCGTTTGAGCTCAGGAGGTAAGCGTTAAATATACCGTTGGCTTTTGATGCTTATCAGATTCTTTCTAGGATCTATATATCTGCTTATCCTTATAGCCTGCAAAGACCTAGCTGCCCACTTCAGATCCAGGAGGCTTACTAACGCGGTCATTCTGGCTTTGTGTAATAGCCTAAGACAACCCCAGTTACACAGTACGTACTAAGTCCTTTCGACTATTTTAGCCGCTTATCAGACCCACGTAGAAAATTCTTCACAGTTGATTGAAGCCCTTATTTCTTTACTGGCAAGATTTCGCTCCGCTATACCCTTGACTCTTCCCACCCTGTATTCTCCAAGGGTGCTAAAGGAGTTGGGTTTAAAAGATGTGCTCAGCTGTCATGATTTAGAGGAAAGCGATCATTACTTTGACACGTTCCACACGCAGTAAGCTTTTGAGCTTGTTCAAGTTTTCCTCAATTTTCCTCATTCTCTTGTAGCATCTACAAGAACATACCTAGGGATCAAGAAATGTGGGGATTGCTCTTTGAGCCCATCCGGGAGGGCCCAGTCTCTTCTACTGTTGACGCTACTGAGTTGACTTCAACTTATCTTACTATTTCCTCTTCCAAGTCTCTCCTTCTGATGCCCGCCCCAGACTACGCAGATGAGGAAGGTAACATAAACAAATATCAATCTTCTCCATCCCTTCATCCCCTGACACGATTTGCTAATATGTTGGATATGGTGGAGGACAATTTCACCGTTTTACCAAGCACATTCAGCATACGTGACGCAGTCAAGAGAAATAATCGCCCTTTTCCTGCGGCAAAGGCGCCGAGAAAGATTTGGACAGAAAAGCAGCGCCTCCTGGCTTCCAAGGCTCAAAATGTTCAATCGCTAGAAGATTTAGCTCAAAAACTCTTGGAGAGATATAGCGCTGAAGACGGTGCTTTAGGACGGAATCAAAAGTGGCTTAAAATACCGAGCAAGGTTTTCCAAGGGTGAGTTCTGGGATTTATCTATATTTTTCCTAAAAAATTCAGCTAGATTTTTAGCAGGGAAATCTGCGTCCGGGATCTGCAAGACCAGCTGCTTTTTTATGTGAACGGCACTATGAGCCAAGAGCGCCGATCACGTGTTCTTGCCACGTTCAATTGCTGGAATGAGGCAATCAAAGCTGGGGTTGCCGGTGCTGGGTTAAAAAGCAGAAGTCACGACGAAAGTTCTTCTTCTCCCTTTTCAACCCTACATTTCACGTTCTACTCCAAGTACGGGACTAATGTGAGCATTCCTTTACTTTGCAGTCTTCTTTTACTAAAAATCGCCCAGGGAAAAGGTGCCAAAGATATTCACCCTTTGTTCGCCCAGCGGACCAACACTGCGAGAACCAACACTGCTCAGTTTTTTGTGCACTGCAGCTCAGATATGCAAACCTTCCACGTTGAGTATGATCTCTTTTGTTGCGCCCTTGAGGAATTTTTGGAGGAAGCTGTGGCGATGGTAAGACTCCATTTTCTGAAGTCTATATAAAACTTATGCTTTATGATCTCCTTAGACTCTATACCGCCATTCTGACCTCTTTTCTGGAGTGGAAGGAAGCGTTGACATCATCCCCCTCAACGACCACTCCCCTATCTCTCCCTTCACCAGTTTAGTGATCAATATTAACGCCGCAACTGTTGCTCACAAAGATTTTGGAGACAGTAAAGGTTGTCTGATTATTGTTTTAGGGGATTTCACCGGAGGGGAGCTATGTTTATATGAACCCCGTCTCGTGTTGAACCTCGTCCACGGAGATTATACCGTGTTTCCGTCAAATAGGATAACTCACTTGAATCTTTCCTACGAAGGAAAGCGTTCTTCAATTGTAGTTCATTCCTCAAGTAGTGAAATTGCCTACAGAGCTGATGGTAATGGCTGGGACGGTAATATCTTTACGGTTATGTAAATATTGGAAAGTAGAAGGAAGAAAAATAGATTAGGTAGCACGACAATATAGACAAACTTTAGATCACTATTAAACGCAGAGATAGAGTAACAGACAGAGTTAAACAACATCAAGAGCTAGGTAAAAGAGTGCGACCCAACAGCTTCTAGCATCTGCTGCATAAGCCAATGGTGAATAGCAGAACGCGCGCTGGTAGGGAATAGTTCAGAATTGTAGCGAAAGGATAGTAGGTTAAGCAAAAAGGAAACTGGAATTCGAACTTGATTAAAGCAAGTCTTAAAAGACAAAACCCCCAAACGAAGGGCTTCTGATCTTAGATGTTCTCTCCCATTGACGTATTGAGGATTGTTGTCTGAAACTAGGATGATCTAGACAGAAAAAGTCAGTTATAGAATACTAAAAAACATAAACGATAATCCACCTTTATCTTCCCACTATTGGGAGGGAGAAAGGGAGCGCCTGTAACAGCCCAACAGAAATGGCGTATTCTGAAAGAAACATCCTCTATTTCATCCAAGGAAATGATAGGGCTAGTTTTATCTCGGATCAGCTGAAACGATCCTGGACAAGGAATCCCCTGGCCCTCAAAAAAATCCCGTAGAATAAAAAGGAAGTCCTTTCCGGTATAAGGAGAGGGCGCCTCCGCCAAGACCCTGGCAAGATGGGCTTGATCTTCAGCATTAATTTCGTGAGAGTTGAGGTCAAGGAGCGGGAGAAGGTCTCCAAAGATCTTAACCGAGCGATATATTTTAGAAATGAATCCAGCGGCTCCCTTGAAATAGCATTGAGCAATCTTGGTGGGAGGTTAACGAGTTTCATAAAAGGGTTTTTAAGGTGGAGAAAATACGCACCTCACAAAATGTAAGACCGCCCGGCACAGGCAAACGAAAACCTTTTTGGAAGGCTTGCAACTCGAGACTGTTAAAACCAAGTTTTCCTATAATAGCGCCGTGGAGCATTCTGTACGCCATCAAGCGATGAGTTTCATGGTCCCGCTGAGCCAACGTTGCCAACTAGAGATGGACGGTCAGGTATATTTCAGAAACAAGGAAAGAATGAGGAAAGAAAATTATTCACAGACCTGAATATCATGATAAGTAGCGAAATGAGCCACAAATGTCTCAGAGATCTGATCGATAGCTGTCATTTGCGTCCATTGCTTTATAAGGTTGCGGAAACCAGGAAACCATTCTGAAGTTACCTCCTCTGTTAGACAAGCAATATCTCCCTCGTAAATAAAATAAACAAGGAGGAGTGGATTGAGGGGGTAAGTGGGCAGGCCTTCAACCAAATTCAATGCCACCAGGGCTCCTAATACTCCTAGATCATTGAGGCGATCTTGAGGTACGTGGTCGCCTTCAGCTAAAGCTATGGTTGACAGGGATGAAAAGTCGTCCATCAGGAAACACACCCATGGCCAGGGCCAACTACCAGCGCTCTTGAAAATTTTCATATTTCCAGTTGATCTTAAAGGTGTTAGAAGCTTTAGGATCTCTAGCATCTCTCGCATACCCAGAATTTATTCCATACTTCTGGTGCCCAGGACAATTCTGGGTTTCTTTGGAAAGTTTCTGAGGGCTCCCGTGAGATCTCCTGAGATTTCACTTGTTGATGTTAATTACTAATGTATTGCACCAAGTCACTGTATTGTGTTTATAGTTTGCATAAACAGCAGGAGCACCTTCGTTACATATCAACATATGAGTGACGTGTATTGCAGTACTAAAGAGTTACAGTATAACTAAAAACTATCATGATAGGAGTAAAGAAACTGACGCAGTTCGAGTAAAGTAGAAAATCAGAACCAGTTACCAGCCTTCCCACCTACATACTGGACTCGTCAACAGTCCTCAGGCTCATCATCCATCTCGTCCTCATCAGTTCCTTCATCCTCACTCTCATCACTATCATCAGCCGACCCATCAACCACTGCCCGCGGTACCGATTCTTGCAATGACGATCCTTCACTGGGTATGTTATGGGATCTGTATTCCCTGGAGACAAGACTATGGTATTCCCGATGTTCCTTTTTCTTCTTTTTGGACTTGTCGGGGACGTCTTCGGGGACAACGTCTGCAAGGTCTGCAATCTCGTTCTCCTTCCAATCACACCCCACAGTCGGCCACGTTGGATCTGCCAAATATTGCTCGAAACACTGCTCCATCCAGTCATGCGACCACAGCCAACACTTTCGTTCCTCAATCTCTTGTTGAAGTGATTTACCGACGGGCGGGTGGGTCCTGTCCTCGAGCACCAGATCATGCAA
>JAACJN010000174.1:0-99107 GCA_013368555.1 Collybiopsis confluens | reverse complement strand
CCTTCAATAACACCCACCAGATAGGAGCTGAATAAATCAAAGCGCTTTGAATGAAACATAGTGTAAAGTTTGGTTCAGGTATGCTTTGAGCGCGCCCGAAGGCTAGAAGGAGCATCGCAAGATTGTAAAAGGCACTACTGACCAGTACCAAGTACCAGGTCGATAAACGTGGAGTGGAACGTGCAGGCGGAAAGAGAGAAGTAATGAGTATGACCAGGGCACCGACCAATCCCAGACACTCAACAACGTTGAAGGCAATGATGGGTTCAGCGACCATGTCTGCCAGAGACCGGATAGAATTGAGAGAATGGGCAATTTTTTTGTGCCTCGCAATTAGCGGGCCTCTGGAGGATCCGGATAGAATCAACGGTGAAACCAGAATAATTCAAATGCGAGGAGGGCGAGCGTACGTTGGAAAATCTTCAAGTTGCTCAAAGTCTCTGCCTTTAATTTTATGCAACACGGTACCCGTACTATTACGGGTATCAACCGTATCATATCAGTTGCAGATGAACAAAATAGACATAATCATGATGTAGTACACTCGGATGAGCCATGTATCAAAAGATCCCATATCGCTATCAGAGCAGTGGGAGTCTTTGGCATAGCCCAGTACTACACCTTGACTTAGTGAGATGATCACGGCGCTGCAACGGTTCCTCAGATTGTCTCAGACATACTACATGGCAAGTTCACAGAAAATACTAATAGATCGAAAAGAAGGCAATTTGATAGGTGCCCACGGCGGCCCAGGTACCCTTTCCGTTGTTCACGCTGCGCTCCGAATCTTGATAGTAGACTATACTAGTTATTAGTGATGACTGGACAAGGTTTATATGCGCCAGGGCAGACAGCCTGAGGTTACTTATTAAGGCTTGTTGATATGCGGTAGTAGTTCTACTTACAAAGCAAAGATTCTACCAGGCACGAGATTGCGTTCAGCAAAAACTCTGACGCCACTAGAACACAAAGGTGATTAGTATCATTATCATTTGTTAAACGTACTTGTAACAGGACACATCATTTTTTATGAGCATATCCACATCATACATCATTTTTTATTCCGGCGATAATCGGCATAATATTACCCAGTCCCTACTTGAAAGTCGGTTGATAGTTGCTAAGTAATCGATCCTTCAAGTCTTCATTCTTGAACGGCGAGCTGTTATAAATTAAACAGCTCGGCATGGACAGAGTCAGTCAGGTGTTGAATTTTTTGGGCATTGACGTTACCCATGTACTCTAACAATAACTTGAACAGTGTCAAGGTTGAAAAAGAAAGAACCTTGCCGCCGCGTAATCGATTTAGTCGTGTACGGCAGGCAGGTCAAAGCGGATCCTATCAACCTAACATGGAAATTAATGAATGCCACTATTTCTCAAGTCTTGACATTTAGAAACGGATTCATGTGCTACTGTACACAAATCAAATCGGAGTGAATTCCAACAAGTCCATCTCTCCAGCTTCATAAAGCTTCGAGAACTCAAAGCCGCACTTTTCACTATTGGCCAGAATTAAGAGATCCCCAATCAAAATGACAAACTTCATTCGGATAGAAGGATAAATAACACACCAAAGAGCGACGAACTCGTTCAAAGTTCTCTCCTGAGATCCTAATAGGCTCATCATTAAAATATCCATATTGTACGATCGAATGCGTCCAGCTCCATAATTAGGTAGCAGGGGCGTGGGCGCCAAGTCCAAATCGCGAGAATCTCCTCCGAGAGTGCGACAGGGTTCCATTAGAACATATTCATCTGATTACGATTGACAAAATATTAAACCAATAGTATTCATAATGTCATGTGCGACGACGTACCGAGTAAAAGTTTACTATCCGGTTTCATAGATTTGCGAATATTCTTCAGAATGAGCTCACAATCAGTGTTGCGCCAATTATGTCTAAAGAATAAGGCGTTGTTTGAGACTCTCATCAGAAATTCGAGGTGAAGGAAAGATTGTACAAGATATTCCGAAGCTAGAATCCAATCAACAGTCAATTTCGAGGATCACTGCAAAGTTTGTTAAAATTTTTTCGACGTACGTAGTAAAAGTCACAGCCTTCAGCGGCTGCATCTTTGAGAAAATCGAACGGGGTGAACTGAACTTTGCCCTGCTCAATTGCGACGGGTAACTCTGTCGTCCAGAGCTATAGTAGTCAATAAACCTTTTGAAATTTCGAGGACGGATAGTATATCAAGAGCGCTACTCACCTCCTTAGCTTTCTCAATGACCTGGGGCTGGTCCTGCAAAATAACCCTCAAATGCGGCTGCGATTTCAACAGGCTCATCGAAACCCATCCATTACCGCCGCCAACGTCACAAATGGTTGTGTCCTTGGGCTTGGACTCCCAAGGGTATACTAAGACGGAATCAGCCGGACTCGAAGCTCTGAGGCTGAATCAGTTCTTACCCTTGGAAAGAAATCCTTTGCCAGTCGCATCTCCCCATGCTGACATAGCTCGTATAAATCGCTATCAGGAGCATAACATTGATTAAGAAATGAAAACTACACCACATTTTACTCACCTTCCCACGTCCACGACCTTGCTCCTGATAAAAAGGCGTTAGCCACCGTACCACGCAATTCAAATATCGAAGGGACATACTGTTAGATAGAACTCAAACAATTGGTGTCCCGACCATCGCTTGAAGGGGCTGTCGTTCTCAGCTTCAGACCGAGATGTTAGGAACTCATTTAAATACGAAGCTGCGTTCAAGCCTTCATCCGTACTAGTGGGCACGCCGAAACAAAGGATTACTCTCAGTAGGCGTCCGCAGATTTTTTAGTAAATAGCTTACATAAGGCCAATGATAGAGGACGTGTCAGACGAGAGAAGCCGAACGCTCAAACGATTATTGGCAAAGACGCCAGGCGCGACTGTAAAGCATTTCAATATCTTTTCGAATTAATGAGACTGGATCCATCAACCTTCTTTGAAGCAATGCTTGGTCGCAAGAAATCGTAGGATGCGCGTCAGTTTTGCCTTGTCAAGACCTGAGAGGTCAGCTAACTCGGACGCAGCTAGGCCCTCAGGCTTGTCCAGCAGCAGATCTGCGATCCGCGCTTCTGTTACAACCTGTAGGCAGGCGGGTTCTTCAATCTATGTATATGTAAGTCAATTAATGATTGCTCGTCAGGAAAGCTGAAATGTCTTACGACCAACGCTTTCTACCAGTTAAGGCTCAGTAAGAGATTAAAATCAAGAGGACTTGAGAAGCTCACATCCAAAAGAACGGAGCCCGGTAAAGCGACGGTACAGCTAAGTTGAGCACAAGCAGCTTCGATAATTTGAACGGCCTTCCTCATCCGAACAGGGACCGCTTCTGGGACGAGAAATGGCCCCGGCTCGACTGTATCAAGAGAAGGAACGGCGTGACCGATAGCGGCGTATTCTGCAATAATATCATCTACCGCTCCATTGATGAGGTCTTTCAGCTTTGTGATATGCGTATTGTCAAGGTTTGCCATCGAGACTTGGTAGGACGGACTCTGGGGGTGTGATAGAATATTAAGGTAGGAGGAAAGTCGTTGGGTTGATAGTGATAATCCGGTTGATAGTGATAATCCCGAGTATTATATATTTGAAACGTACTACTCCGGACCTCCTCAGGGGCCTCAAAACTCTTGCAATGTTTTGCCGATCGCCGGACGCACCATTTTCCGGTGCATCCGATTGATCAGAGCCTAAATGAGAGGAGCCAATGCTTGTACTGAGCAATGCCAATATATGAGAACAGTGCTCGTAGTATTTGGAACGCTTTGGTGGTTATTTTACCGTAATCTTGTTACTCCTGCCTTTTTGTGAACTTTGTTAATTTGAAGGAAGTGTCACGGTCATCCTAAAATCTTGATGACTGGTCAGACTTGTTTCTTGCGTAGGGGAAGACTTGAAAGAGACGGGAACACCGGTATGAACCGGAATCATTGAAGCGGGCGCTATTCCGGGCCGGAGAGTGCCGCTGCACTCTCCCCAACGACCACGACCACGACCATCGATGTCCAGTGGGCATTTGTTTTCCTGTCTCTTTCTACCTTGGTAGTTGAAATTTCCACAGAGCTTGGTATGCCCAAGGTTGAGCCGACACTAGAGGATAAGATCTCGAATATTACTCATTCGAAACGAACAATACAAGTTGAACCCGCTGGTTTCCTCACTGGGATTGAAAATGGACACAAGCGGCTAAAGCTTGATATTCCGACGACGTCTAACAAGGTGGATAGCTACTCGAGCGACTCCGACACTGACGCGGAAGCTCCAGACGAAAAACCATTTTCGTCCTTGTCTCCCGACTCGCTATTCGACGAGCCACTAGAACTCCCCAGGTCAAGTCTTGGCCCAGACCAGGACCTTCAACCTCCTAAGCCATGCAAACCAGCTCTCCGGACAGCTCCCCCTATCCCAGGACTTTTCTTCGACCCATCTGTTCGACTTTCGGATGCTTTGGCTGACGAGGTCGCGAAATTTTGTATGGAACAGTACTTCGTAGAAGATCGCAGTGGGAAAAGAATAAACCAAGCGATGTTATTCGAAAGGGCAAAGGGTGCTTCTGGAAGCAGCGAGGAGCGTCACGGAGCAGCAACTGGCTCTAGCGTTCCTGCTAATGCTGCCAGCGAACCGATTTTTCCCACTTCCGCTACTAGCCTCCCACCTCCCCTTCTATCCCTTCTTGACTCGCTGTCACATATTCTGAAGCCCACACTTCCTGACGAAACCCACAAACTACTCTTTCCTTCCTCTCACCCTCTACATGCAAGACAAGCTATACTCAATCTCTACGCCCCCGGGGAGGGCATCTCACCCCATGTCGACCTACTCCGCAGATTCGGGGACGGGATTATCGGCGTTAGCTTTTACGGTGGATGCGTCATGCAATTCGAGAGGGTTCAGGGCGAGAATGACGATGCGCAGCCGGAAGCTTCAGACGCACCAACTGAGGAAATCTACAGCGTGTACCTTCCCCAGAACAGCATCATTGTGTTGACCGGTGATGCACGCTACAGGTGGACTCATGGTATCGCTCTGAGGGACGGTGATTGGGTTTTATCTGACGGGGAGGGGAAGGGTCGAGACGATGATGCCGTATGTGGGACGGAAGTTTCACCGAGGGCGGGATGGATTCCTCGTAGCACACGTCTAAGCATTACCTTTCGCTGGTTGCTACCCGGGGCTGATATCGTCGGCGGTGGATGACCTTTCATAATATCGAAGATGGGTATTATTCTTGGAGTATGACTGGAGATCTCTGGCATCCAGGACGCCTAGTGCGAGATTTTTTTTTTTTTTTTTGAGACGGTAAGCATGCTCTCTTGCATTTCGTTGTGCCGATCGTTGACTTGGTTGTGCACAGAACTCACAGTAATGTTGGACAACGTTTCCACTTCTTCTGTTTGGATGAACTTTTTGAACGACTTTGCATCTGTTGTGGCGGAGAAGATGTGGTCGCTTGCCGATGGTGCTCAGTAGCAGTCGGATTTCAGGCTGTATCCGAGCTATAGATAGCTCGGGAATCGTCTAGTTTTCCGAGGTCTAAGCTAGCGTACCAGACACACATGCGCGCTCGGAAGCTGCTTTTGGGTTAGATTTTTCGGTTCAAGGGTGGACGAGAGGGGAAGGTAATAGGGAGATCATCGTCGGGCAGCCTGTGGTCGACGCAGGAACACGTTGCCCTAGACTTATCATTGTTGAAATTGCGTTTATCATGTACATGTAGAGCAAATTATAACCATTTTCGGCAGATGTTCCAAAATATAGTATCGTCTGGATTCAGAACTACGTTCCTAAACTTATCATTGTCGAGCGCGAATTTATCATGGACATGAGGAATTCCGCGGACTGGGGCAAGAGTATCACGGAGATAAGTACAGGAGTTCAACTGACGAATGTGACAGACTTTTCTTTCGGCTCTTAGCGGATAACCTAGTTTTTTTTTTGAGTACTGCTCTCTCGTTTTCATCCAGCCATATAGGTCCTTCGATACGCATACGAGGAGGCAGGAGAACGGAGAATGATTTGGAAATGGGTAGACTCGTGAGTGAATGACGGGGGAAAAATGGATTTCGGTGACCAAAGAGGCATAAGACTGTACATTTTTTAATAATTTCGTTACGTTATGTAATCTGAGATAGGAGTTCCTAACTTAAGAGCATTTCACCAGAATTGAGAAGAAGGGGAACAAATATAAAGAAAGGTGAAGACAGCAGGTAAAAACATTCGGAAAGCCAAATTCACTTGTGGTCCAAACGTAATCCAGACAGTTCAGACAACATAGCGATGTCTTTCGAAAATTCTATACCTCGCAGCGTCACAAGTGCTAATCTCCTGCCGTGTGAGTGAATCACATCAGCAGAAGCAGCAGCGGCAGCACCTCCGTCAGAAGGATGAGACCGCCATCTTGAGAGGATCATACGGGTGAGTAACGATGGGTACATCCTCGGCTTGGCACTCCCTGTCACACCCAATTCCAGCTTAAACTCTTCCAGCTGTGGTAGAAATACGGGACCCGTACTTGGATCAATCACAAGCATATCCAGTAATGTGATAAGCATCGACTGCATCCCCACAAGAGCATTGCGAATGCTGAGACAAGTGACAGTGGGGAATAGGGATAACATTCCACCAAAAAAGTCGGTGGCATAATCAAACTGCGCATGGTGGAGATCCAAAGTAAGCGACCTGAGCAAGAAACCAGATCGACGTTGAAAGTCGCTGATCTGGGCTAGCCGGCGATCCCATTCGAAGCTTGAGAGATGAAGATGGAAATTTTCTAAGCTTGGAGCAGACAGATTACTGAGCAGACTGGAGGCATGATCACTGGAAACAGTACGAGGACGCGCTTCGAGGGATTTTAGTGAGTGGAGAGTACAAGGTATCTTAGAAATTGTCCCTCTGTAATGCCCGCTCAAGTAGATGTCAAGACTCTCCAGAGCATGGCATTGGTTTAGCGCACGCAGATAAACTGTCGGATCGATATTGGAATCGTACGAGCGAAGCTGCAACGATTCCAAAAGCTGCAAAGGTAGCGCCAATCGTTCCAAGATGGATACTTCATCGCAATCCTCCACTTTGAGGCGCCGCAAATTGGCAGAATCGCCGAATGCCTCGGGCTGTGGAGGAAGGAGAGAGCTCAATGGTTGCAGCAAGTCATTGCCAACACGCTCAATTGAGAGATGAAGTTCTTCTAATAAAGGTAGAGCGTCTCTAGGTAGGTGGAAAACAGGCAGGAATGCCATGATATCCCCTTCCAAATGTAGAGATCGGATTCGAAGGTGAGACTGTAGAAACTTCCCGACAAGAAGGCTAGCTCTGTCGGTACTTCCATCGCTAAAATTGAGTGCGATGTCCAGCGGAAGAACTCGACTGCGTGAAAGCCACCTCTCCATCCATACGTTGTTCACCCGTATATCTTCCCCATCCAGTGAGAACGTCGACCAGAGCGCTGGGGTGGCGTAAACGGTGTTTTTCCATCTGCTCTCGACCCTGGCAAGGGTACTGATGCAGTGGGCAAGCAGCTGAATATTGAGAAAAGATGATTCGTCTTTGTCGGGTTCAGGGATAGAGAAGCAGAATATCTGGGAGAGAACCTCCAGTGGAATTCGGTAAATTGGGACACTGCCAAGGGATGAATGCTCGGCGAGTGTTTCAAGAGACATGGTGAAGAATGTGTAGACCTCGATAAGAGCCTCTACCGCCTCGACAGTACGCGTTCTGTGCGGAGGTGAAACGATGGAGATATGACTTGTGTTTCTGAAATTCAGGCGGTTGAAAGTATGAAGATGAGCAAGACGGATGTCAGGGACATGGTTTATGGCTGTCGGGGGCCGAAGTTATGACTAAACAATATTAGTCCATTGATATGATAAGATATAGCCATCCGCCATTTGGTCAATCACAGGCCGAGGTGAAAAATTAAAGAAAAGCACACCTGCTAGCTGGCTCTTAGGATCACCCTTAGGCTCGTTACCGTGGATGGAGAGAAGAAGACACTGAGAGTTCGTCACCGACGCGGTTCCTGGTATCTTATCTTATCTATCGAAATCTCTTTGTTACAGGCACAGCTTATCACGTGCTGCTGATCTACTATTGGATACCTAGAAGCTGGCCACCCTGGGAAGCTGGTCATTCGGCTCCTGGAGCATGTCAGATAGATTCTGGGTAGGGTAGAATAGGTGAATAATGTAAAGCAGCATCAAATAGTGCTCAGAAATCAATTTGGCGGCGGTCGGGTGTGGGGACTGTGTTTGGTGAATGAATTGTTTGGGATACTTGGCAAGATTACGTCATTTTGCTAATTCTCTGGCAGCAATCTCACTCTGTATCATCTGGGTCCCTCTTTTTCGCCAGTCCAGCACGTACCAAGTCTTCACATTGCATGTAAAGTGCCGTATAGCCCTCTTTCTCTTAACCCTCCCCCCTCACAGAGCCCGTGGCACACAACAAAGCTCAGTGTTGCTCTTGGCGGTACATTCAGAACCAGGTCGGCGTGTCTTGGTGATGCATCACCGGAACTTCTTCAAACTTCGGGACAGCAATTCCCAAAGTTACTGAATGCTCTCTGAATTGTTTCAGAATTTTACTGTTTTTTCCACCGGCTCGGGAACGCTTTCGACCAGTCCAATTTCACAAAATACATCATCATCAAAACTTGCTGGCTGCAGACTTACGATGGGGACTATTCATTGATGGAAGGGTACCAGTGCGTTGCGTTACATCTGAAATCTGTAAACAACACTCATATGAGCTATCTTTTCCAGATTTTTGCTGGTTATGGACCATTGCCGTCGTTCGCTCCCTCATATTGCTCCAAATTTGGCAAATTTCCCACGCCCTACGGTTTAGCACCACTGTTTTCTTTGTGCTCTCGATGTATACGGTGTATTGAGTATAATATACTGAGAATATATGGGCTCATTGAGAATATTTATTGCACATTGAGGGACTTCGCGACGCACAGAGCCCCAATTTACGAGGTGGCCTACTTCCCCATTGAATGCCGGATTTGGGTTCACCTCCGTAAAATATTCACCCCGTCACCATCCCCCTGCTAATTTAGGCAAGTAAGGGCTCAATCTGTTCACAGGATGCCCGCACACAGTCTAAGACCTCCTACATTGTACAAATTCTTTCCCTTCAAATACAACACCTTAAATACACTTAAGTGGCCAGGTTCTGGGTACCCAATAGTACAAGTTCTTGACCGCCATTTGCTGCGGTTCGAATTTAGATGCTTGCCGGAATCTAATGCTTTGACTCTATCCATCTCTCAATCCGTCTAATATCAGCAGAGAGGAGTGCTACATCCTGAGACCATGCTGTCGAGGCTTTTCCGCTACGCTGCCCTGGTGGTAATCATCACGGTTCGTTAGTGACCTTTCCCTAGCCGCATGTAAAAATCTCTAATTTGTTCTAGATACTTCTGCATCTTATTCTCGCAGCAGTTCATAATGAATATAGAGAAGCGACTGCTTCAGGGCTATCGAGATTCTCTTCACATTTCCAAGAAGAAAAGCTCGAAGGAGACCTTCGTCTTTTGGATGATGCTAATTCCCAGTTGTCATCCACGCCATCCTCTCACAATTTAATGAATGCCACATTTATTATGCTGGTTCGGAATTCTGACCTCGAAGGAACCATCACCAGCATTCGAGCCATAGAAGATCGATTTAATTCAAGATTCGGATACCCGTATGCTCTTTTGAACGACGAACCATTCACTGACGAGTTCAAACGGTACGTTTGATATACTCTTCCCGTACGCCTTGCATGCTTATGGCGAATCTTCTAGGCGTGTATCTGTCATAACGCCCTCGGAGATGAAGTTTGGTGTCGTTCCAAAGGAGCATTGGTCGCAGCCTGAATGGATTGATGTAGAGAAGGCCGAAAAGGCTATGAAGCAGATGGAACTTCATGGCGTGAAGTATGGAGGTTCGATGTCTTCCTGGTTCCCTGAAACAGTCCATTCTCAGCTCAATCCGAACGCCCCACAGGAAGCCTTAGCTATCGGCACATGTGCCGTTTCAACTCTGGTGCAAGTCAGTTTGGTTTTTAGCGCTGTTGCTGGCTCACTTTTTGACAACTAGTTCTTCTACCGACATGAACTCCTCCAGCCGTATAAGTGGTATTGGCGTATCGAGTGAGTTACGTGCTTGCGTCTACGAGCCATTTTCACACTCCCTAGACCGGACGTAAAATTTTACTGCGACATTCACCGAGACCCTTTCCGATTCATGGAAGAGAACAACAAGGTTTACGGCAAGTCATCTCGGGTGATTTTTTGTGGGTCAAGACTCACTAGTGCGTTTGTCACGGCAGGTTTTACTATCGCCGTTTATGAGATCTCAGCTACCATCCGTACTCTATGGAAAGCGGTCACAGGTGGGTTAGTTTACTACGCTTCCTACCGATCAAACATGCAGTGACTCACGCATTTTTTATCGTAGATTTTATCAACACTCACCCGGAATTCATTGCGGACGACAATGC
Source organism: Collybiopsis confluens (assembly GCA_013368555.1). Taxonomy (NCBI): domain Eukaryota; kingdom Fungi; phylum Basidiomycota; class Agaricomycetes; order Agaricales; family Omphalotaceae; genus Collybiopsis; species Collybiopsis confluens. Next base: position 88,622 of record JAACJN010000174.1, on the reverse strand, counting down.
AATGGGTTTCATTTCTGATACTAATGGAGTAACCTACAATCGATGTCACTGTGAGTCGGGATCCCATCTCATTTCTGTGTGGTGTGTCTCAACAGTTGTCATAGTCTGGAGCAATTTTGAGATTGCAAACATGGATTTTTGGCGTGGACCAGCGTACACTGCATTTTTCGAGTACCTCGACTCTCTGGGCGGGTTTTACTACGAGGTTCGCGGATCTTTTCCCTTTGCAATAACATGTATTCCTCGCGCTCAACATGCATACAGCGTTGGGGTGACGCACCTGTCCACAGTATCGCAGCGAGCAGCTTTTTGACGCGCGACCAGATCCACTTTTTTGAGGAGATTGGGTATCAACACGATGATTGGGGCCATTGTCCTATTCCTGACGATATTTGGGAGAAGGGCAGGTGTTCTTGTTCCCAAGATAGAAGTTTTGGTGCGTCTTATGGCATTTGATGTATTATTATGCTGACTTGGCAACGTTGTCTGCTGCAGACTTCGACTCGAGCTCGTGTAAACCGCGTTGGGATAGGTTCATGGACTCTCATTGAACGCGGCGCTAAACTTTTTCGTATTATTGAATGATATTTTTACTCTCCGTGTGTCCAGGTTCTTCGTGTGAAGGAGCGCTCGCGATACTCCTTGCGGTTTTACCAGCATTCCTTATGCCTTGGGTCACTCTTCCATTGACCTTCTAAATACAGTTTCTCTCGAAATTCAACAAGAAATGTTTGTTCGTTGTCATGATAATAACCAAATCAATATTCCGGGCCGGCCCTGACTGGAACCTAACGACGCGCACGAATGTATATGTTTTTGTTTCTCTCCCACATACCTCCACTATTCTCTCAACGTGCTGCGGCTGGCTCTGTCGTGACGACTGGAGCGTCTTAACCCACAATCGTTACATTATCTGTCCTTGTAGGTCAATCACCTTTTCTCTTTCGTTTCTCTCTGATTGAACCTTTATTATTATTATTTTATCGCGTTGGCTTTATAGGACTCTCTTTCGTACATCACCGTATAACTTGTCGGAACTATGGGCGCGCTAGGGTGGGCTCGTGTCGGGTTCTACGGAGCTTTGGTGCGTTTGTTTTACTACTAAAATCATCCCCCTGCTAACTGAAGCTTTCTTTCCCCTGTCTATTCTGACCGTCATTATCTCATTGCTAGTTTCTGTTCTCCCTCATTCTTTTCGCTATCTCCTGCGCCCGAATAAACTACACCCTTCATCTTCCTCGTGGGGATCCCTTGAATGGAGGGAGAGATTTTTACGGTACGAGATGCTGGATTAAAATGGCGATTTATGAAGGCTTACTTCCATCCGTTCCATACTTGTATTCTCGTATAGATCCCGTCGTTCCCGAGCTTATTGTTACGACGCTGATATCAATGGTTTGGTCCGGTCTTCTGTGCGTTGCCATTCCGTAACTCGCAGTCAGAATTAGCTAACCCAGGTACAAGGATCTCGTTGTTCTTCATCGACACACTTAAGCTTCCTTTTCCCCGAATGTACGGAGACGAGCTCATAGGCTTGACTATGCTGTGGCTGTTGTGGATTGGAGGAGCTGCTGCGGCTTCGGTGAGCCCCCACAATCTCTTTTCCATTTTAAACGTCGATCCACTGATGACGATGATGGTACATAGAATCTATGGGGAGATCTATCATTTTGTCAGCAATTTCAAGCTTGTCAACTTCTCTCCGCGTTAGAGGCGTTTGCATGGCTTGGCTGGCTTGTTTTATCCGGGATTATTGCCATTTCGATCGTGGTCATTTTGCAGTCACGAAGTGGTCGGAGTGAGGGACTAGCTGAGCCTCTTCCGACTCGCGACGGTCGGTCGGCAAATAAAGAGGGCGCGGGAATGGGAGTTGGAGTTGAAGTGTGAGTGTAGAGTGAAGACGGTCAAATTTGATGTTGTCTGGTTCGTCCGACATTGTACTTGCTCCTTTGTTCTGCCTTTATACCTAAGCTAGCCGTAACTGTAGGCTTATACCAAATAATGTTTGTATCTTCTTTGTCTGCTTGAAACCCAGCGCTGCGTATCCCAAGCACCGAATCCGCCGTACTTTGACAATGGAAAGCAAGAAAGATCTGTGCTTGATCAGAATGCGGTGTTTTCAAGTCTCGAGAGGGAGTAGCACAATATGAACGATGTGAAATTAATCCAGATTCTATGGCAAGTACAACGTCAAACTCATATAATACATACATAAAAAAACGTTAAAAACCCAGGTCATTAGATACATTAAATATGAAGTTCAATAAAGAGATCCAATCACTCTCTACGTAGAGCCAGAAGCAAAGTCGGGTGTTCCTCCCAAAGAGCCCAAGATATCACCAATGTAGGTTGTTGGCTGAACGCCCTGTTCGAATGTCTGCTGCCAAGAGTTGACAATTCCTCCCACTACCTTCACTCCAGCCAGATAAATGTTGCTCAAAGCAGGTTCAAATCCAGGCGTGTCGCCAAATAGATTGTCGGCAGCACTCTGTCCTTGGTAAGGCCTGTCAAAATCTGACGCTGTCCTCATAAGGATGATCCTCGAGAAATCGGCCTTTTTAGCCTGTGCAGCTCGCAAGAGCGCCTCCAAAGTTCCATTGTCCTCCTGCTGGCTGGTACAGTAGACGCCAGCACCATTGGTTAACAGGGACGTAAAGTTATCGAATGCGTCGTCGAGAAGCTCGCCTGTGAAATATGCGTCTGCCGTGGCGGTATCACACTCGACAACGGAAGGCGCAGATGAAGAAGCAGCTGCAAACGCGGCATTTTGTCCATACAAGCTGCGCAATTCCTGTGCCGCGGGAGAGTCTAGTAAGGTCGCGTTCTTCGCCAGTCCTACAGCAATATCCCGCAGTTGGGAATTTAGCTGGAATACCTCCGTCCCATAGATATTCCCCGGGAACTGACCAGGTGCAGTCGCACCCAGGGGAACGTAGCCCGTAGGGAAATTTTCAGGTTTTTCCCGAGAATCAAATTCGTATTGAAGCGCTACTTGCACAGCATACTTTGCAAACGTAACGTCTCCAATCGAAGCAACTTTAGGGTTGATTCCCGCGATACCAGCAATGAGGAAGTAGGTCGTTGCGAGGTTAAATAAATTAGAGAAGACAAGAGCGGTGACGGTGGTAGCTGCGTTGATCTCTGCTTCGCCTGTGACAAGTTGGCATATGGAACCATCACTGGTGCAATGCACGTCCGGATAGAGTGGCGAAATTCCTGGAACAGTAATGTTACAGGCCAGGAGGTCGAACTCTGGTATGTTGTGCCAAACATCACCCTCAGGCCCAAACTATATGAAACAGAAATGAAAGCAGGTGAGTACGAATCTGAGATCTACACGCCAGATGCACATGCCATATCAATTATGAACACCTTGGGTTGGATTTGCCCCTGGCTTTGACATACCGAGTCGGTCGTCACTGGAAGAGCTGCAGCGTGCGTCGTGAGGTTCAAATATTGGCCTAAGCCGAATATGAGGAGCAGTTGAAGTAGAGGCATAACAAGCACGGGTAGATACATTGGTCGTCAGTCGTGGCTGGATTATAGTGAGATTACTAGTAGGATAAGATGAGGGGGGGGAGTATGTGAAGGTTGGAATGGAGTGACGTCTTTTATACACGCGCGTAGTTATGTGTATATGTATCAATCGGAGAATGCACTCTGCCTCGCTTCACGCTCGCTCATGAATAACCCAACACTTGATCCAGGTTCCTATCCTGTTACATTCATGAACATGGATCCAAATTCGTCTTCACCGCTCCCAATAATCGGGACAGCCTATGTGTATCCGTCGTATCAGGGGAAAATATTGAATTAATTGGAGTCCCATTTTGGCGGGTTGACAGTGCCTCGGAGTCGACTCGCACGACATCGACTCGCACAACGTAATGGTGCTGCTACCACGTTGAATCCTTGACGGGATCCCATTTGTAGATAGGAACCAGCTTTTGATATGACTGATCCCTAATAAATCGGTTTCCGTCGGTTTATCAGGAAACCTTACAGAATACGGCTTGTCGCCGCTTTTCGCCGGCCAAATTTCGGCGGGTCGGCCATAGCAAGGCAGCCAGACAAGCCGGGCCTGCTCGCGGCCGAGCAATTTAAATGTATAAAATATCTCAGCCAATGTCTTTCTATTTTGTCGAATGGGACGGTTCCAATGCTATAATTTTCTAGAGAAAGGATATTTCGTGACTTGGACAGCAATACTTAATGGCCTTCCGAGGTCTGCGAGACTCAGATCCTGCGACCGGCTTTTCACTACTGAAATCCTGTTCCTTGTACAATCCGAGGATCTGTCGGCAAAGTATCTAGATGAAATATCTTCTTTGGAATGAGTCGCTTGTCAAGCCGTCCTTAAATCAGGAACTGCGATACCCACGCGCAAAGCGCAGCAGTATCATTGCCTCTTCGAGTCATCGCCGCTTGAGGGTGGTCATAGCTGCCAGCTGTAGCGACCGGTGGCGAAGAGATCCTGTTGGAGTCAGGAAGAGTCAGCTTGAATGGAGGAGGCATATTTGTAGAGCATGTCAGAAGCTCGTCGGTCATGACTAGGTAGCGCAGGAAAGGTTTCCTTGTTCTAGATGATGATCTTTTGATGCAAACTGCGATTGCGTCTCACGATTGTTGTAGACGTTGCAGATCTAGAACAAAATGATTTGTCTCGCTGAATTACAGACGGACTTGTTTGTGTACTCCGGAAAATTTCAATTTTCGAAAATCCCCTGTAAGTCCAGTGGCGACTGGTGAGTGGCGGAAATCATACCATATTTACTGCTTTGACCGATGAGTCATACTAACGAATGAAATCAAAAATTTATTGCTCTACTCAGATCTTGCCAGAATATAGAGTAGTTTGATAGCAAAAAGAAAGGACCAAAATTTATTACGCAGCATGGTTCAAAAATGGACTTGAATGATGCTGGTGTCCAGACTCGGAGACTCTCCCGGTATGGCAAGGAACGACGTTCAAGATGTTCAACGGAGTTAGGCGCTTTGAAATAGATAAACGCTATCGCTTGCGGGACTCGGAGTAACAGTCCCTTGATCTATGTAGATCATTCTCTGTTGGGCAGGTTCCAGATCAGAAGAAGATTCGAGTACACAAACCAGCCCCTGGCATGAAGCGCCATAGTCATTCTCAATTCTCAAAGAATTAAACATTAAATATGAACACACTTCCCAAGAACATCTCACGACTATACATATCAAGCTGGTCCTGATTCAACATCTACCGGCTTTCAAGGTCGGCGTTACGAGAATTCTGAATAGAGACGCTTTCAGTCTCCGTGGATAACACAGTAAAACTTTGAGGATCTGCGGAGACGGAACTTCAGCGAAACACCCTCTCTCCCTAATAATAGAAGCACCGTTTGTTACTCTCCCACCTTCTAGAAGCTGTATCATACATGAATAAGTATACATTTGATGGGTATATTGAGACCGAATCACCTTGGAATCAGTCGTGGTCGATTCTGAACGACCGTATTGAAGTACTCTTCGTTTTTCTTCTCTGGAGTTCAGTATCTATGGGAATGCGCGGAAAAATTGTCGTCAGAAGTTGAGTCGATGGATCGGGTCATATTGTACCACTAAAAATGTATTTCTGCGTTCAGTTGGATTATTATTAGAAGACACCTCTAAGCCTAGGGAGCCGCGACATACGTGTACACCCTGCCCAATGGCTCATAGAATGGCGTAGTATCAGCGCCAACACATCGGATAGAATCCATTTTGTAAGGTAGACTTACGAGCGCAAAAACTGTCAGAATCTGCGTGGAGGGCCATGCAATCTAGCGGACCGAATCGAGTAAGGCCAGGTTAGATTAGAAAATGAAGATAGAAAAGCTAGCCTACACTAGTAACGAGGAGCATGATCTACCCAAATCGGTCATCAGAAACAATTTACATTAATGAACAATCGACGCACCGAAAATACACTCGCAAATGACGCAGTTTCTACAGCCTCCCGTACCAAACGCGAGACGAGATGGTCGGTTTCTGAAATTTCGTGGCACCAATCTAACGAGGAATCTACTCGTAAGGCATTGGAGGTACATACGACGAATCCCGGTGCGTTTCTTGCGTAGGTAGAATATAAGGCATACACTGAGTAGTAGCGTTCCATAAGCTTGATGTTCGGGGAAGAACTATATTAACCAACTCACCTTATTGAGACATCGGTGGCGACAGAGACCGCTGTGAAACTGGAGATTCCATCTCAAAGTATGAATACGTTTTCATAGACTCACGATTTTTGATGTGAATGCTCACCAGTCTAGAAGCGTTATAGTATGAATCAATTCTATCAGACTGAGAGACCGACGTCGGAGAAAGGATCAGGATTAGGACGTTGGATGCAGAACCCAAAAGTGATATACTCACTTTATCGCTTGTAATGTTTGTGTTGAGGTCGCAATGCCTAGTGATCCCTTACGGAAAAATTATTCGCCAGCTCGTGCTTGCAAGCCCAGGATTGACAGACATACTTCGGCGAGGGAGAGTATAAAGAGTGGGGTAAAGACAACCCAAGAACCTGAAAGCTTTTTGACGCGGTGGGAGAGATATATTTGTATGGGACAGGCTGATCTGTAAAAGTTAGAGAAGGACGTCAATAGTAATATCTCTAAAGAAACCGAGATGAATACAAACGTACAAAGCGGTCAAGGCAGCGGTTGAAGTGATGGACCATGGTGTAACCTCCAAAAACGCCTCGTTCGAGAAATTATCAATGAGATATTGCCAAATCATGTACAGCAGCAATGTTGAGTGGAGGGTGTCGATGACGAGCTCCCAGACAACCAGCAATCTCGCGAATTTCAACGTAAATTTGAGGAATGTGTGCAAAATGGTCACGGTACTCACTTCATCGACAGTCGATCTCGAACCCTAGAGGTAAAATACTTGACGAATTGTAGAAAGCACAGGCCGTATAGGAAGGTATTCAGCTACTTGAAGGTGTTTCTCAAAACCGAGTTCGCAAATAGTGATCCAATGTTTTACCATTGTAGCAATAAGCAACGGGCCTGCGATTGTGAGAACCTTGCTACGTAGGTCCATGGCATCTGACGTTTCCATCAGTAACTTATGTAGAAGGGAGCAGTCTTCGTTGGGCAGGTAAATGGGCAAGGTTCAGGCAAGGTTCAGGCCCAGGGCTGAAACCATGCGCTTATAAGACGCTCTGATATTACTCCGTGTGAATGCTTTTATTTGATATATTACATAAGTTATTCTCAGTATGCCGGACATTTACATAGTAAAAGCCGTAAACAGCCGTACCTTGGGTAAGTAAATGCCCACAATAATGGTCCTCCGTTTGAAACAATTGAGAACCGTGGCGTTTTATACACTGTTCCAGTGCGTCAGACTATGGATATTGAAACTCAGACGATTGGTATGTGAATATCCTCCTGTGTAAAACGGTATGGAACCCCGCTCAACCATGGGAATGTAGAATAAGAGTTCGGTGGGCCCTGGACTAGGGTACTATATTGGTGGACGATCATGCCAATAAAGCAGTAAATAACGAGACAAAAAGTAAGTATGGAACACTTAAGTGACTTCAAGCAGTCAATCAAGCGGACAACGAGATTTCCCTAGTCCTCCCCGAAATCGAAAACGGTGTAAACATTTTTGATGAATATATCACCGACAAGCCACGTAGATGACCGAGATCTTGTCCGGCAATAGCACTGACGCAGAATTGCCTGGAAGCATCAGCTGCTCCTACATTGAAGCTATATACGGCAAAATGGCATCAGGGGAAAATCAGACAGAAAGGAAATCACTGTGAACCTCTCATCCTGCATCACGTATTTGCCACCCCAGTTGAACGACACCCTTGATCTATGGTTGCACGGGTACGTATAGAACCCAGATGCACCTCTGAGTGGCGTCGATCCCGGAACCGCATCCCCAAACGCCTTCGCAGCAGCCGTTGGCCCATAAATGAGAGTCGTACCCGAATCAATAATCGTATCGATCTCCTGGACGAGGTTCCTATTCTCACCAACGTTGATGCTTCCGCCGGAAAATTTCCAGTATCCGGGTACTCAATGTCGCCGGTGTAAAGGTTGGTATTAGTGCCAACAAGGAAGAGCTCGGATCCAGCGCCGTTATTGGCGGCGAGGTAAATGGAGAGAATTGGGGTGAAGAAACAGTGGATTGGGAAATGGCAGATTGGAAGGAAGTTGGGCGATGGATGGTGGGTAGGCTAGACCGAGGATACCATAGATAAAGGTTAGTCAACAAATACGCTCCATTAGTTTCCCCCACTCGCCCGTCGAAAGGTACTTTCTCAATAGTCTCTGAAAGACTGTCTACGGCAGCAAAAAATTGGTCGGAAACCGTGATTCCAGCACGAGGATGAATAGGGGCAAAAGGTCAAACGAGTACCGGGGTCAGTGTAGATCGTGCTAGATCGAACCAGATGCCGTGAAATGGCCGCCGTAGCGAATAGAAAATTTGCCTGGCTTCTGCTGCAGGAAATCGAGGCAGAAGGGTCGTACTTGGACTTTTGAGGGACAGCCTTTGGTACAGTTCGATGAGGGGACCCGAAGATCTGCAGGGCCGGCTACACAGGCGAAGGCAAGTCAGCTCAGGCTGGCTGCCAGCCCCATGGGAGTAGCTCACTGTCGAAATCCATAATAAAATTCTGGTTGCTGAACCCAATAGAAATGGGTCCAAAGCCAAAGCTCATCATTCCCCACGTTCAACGTCGAAGTTCTGCTTGGCGCTTAGAGTCCCCAGTGGTGCTGAAATCCGGGAGGGATGAAAAGTTTCATCTCAAGAACCTTAAAAATAAGGGAGTATTCAATGCTCGTTTAGAAATCAATCAGGCAGTGACTTACTTCTGGTAGGAATCCCTGAGCATGTAAAGTAATTCAGGAGAATGATTGTTTGCAACATTTTCGGCACGCAGCCTAGCCTTTTTGGGATCGAATGTCTGCTAGACCACACTGCGTCCTGCGTCTTTGGATGGAATAGAAATACCTCGGACCCAATCGCCGAACTGGCCGTCGCCGGGAAGGGCGCAAGCAGGAGCGGGAATAAAGAGTGAAAAGGTAAGGGTAGCAGCGGGGACCCTTCACGGTGAATGCTGGAGAGTAGGAAGTCTGATTTTAAATTTAAAATCAGGTCGTGGAAGAACGAGTAGTGGGCCAAGCAACTGACTGTTGGCTGGTGGAGCCACACCCGCGTATCAACGGCATTGGAAACGAACACAAGTAGAGCGACCGTTGCGGCAATTAACTGCAAGTTCATTGTGGCTGAGGACTATAGAAACTTTGAGAGAAGGTGAGCGTGAGGCAAAGGGAAGAAGATAATAACTCTGATAAGATCAGATAAGATAATTTGCGTGCCGGCATCACGGCCGGAGAAAGTCGTGACGCTGTTAATCCTTTTTCTTTCAACGTCGTTCATCACAATGAGCTCAACATCCTGGCGAACCGTTTTCACGTATGTAAATCGAGCTGGCTGTACTGGCTGCAGTGCTAACTCTTTTACGCCCTTTCATCTTCCGCCTTGACATCCGTTCTTTTTCGCTTGTAACAAAACTTGCCCTCTCACTGTTTATCGCCCAAAGCTTCAACAAATACTCTCAAATTACTGCTGGCGCAGTGCGTAAATCACTTCAAGAAAGTCATCGTTTAGCGGCGGAAAAGCGCGGCCTGACTGCGTTGAGATACCAAGTTTGGGACGGCGGAAAGGGAGGAGAACAAGTAAGTTTCTTGAGCTCTGTTTTTTTTTCATATTTGAATGCGCTGTCGTGCCCTTGCTGGACGCTCTGCACCTTGATATGGCCAACTTAGCTGGCCAGCTCCCTGTCTTCAATTGACCTTCGCATTCCACGCTAATTTCCCTTTTTTTTTCGCTTCTGCTTGTAGGTTCTTCTTCACCCGTCTCAAGAGTCGGATCCTAAGAAAAAGACTCCGCCTGTATAGGCGTGCTGGAGCTGGATAATGCTGTGGGATCCCACTACTCTCTAGACGACCAGACGAGGCACTCTCTATCCGCATTCCTAGATGATGATGGAGGAGCAGGCTGCGTAATCACATTCCAACGAATACAAACTTGTTTTTTTCCCTGTCTTGTGGTCGTGAAGAATTTGACGAACGAAGGTCTTCCGACTTCTTCCGCCTTATCTCCGAAACCTTACATGTCGAGGACCGCCCGTAAAAGATGCAGCATGGGCTGTCGGCGTTCCAGTTCATGAGTGTTCTATCCCCAGTTGGATACTATAATGTCGCTTGTTCCGCTAATGGTACGCGTCAATATTGCTGGTCGCTCTTCCTCTGGTTGCTCTACGACTGGCATGTCATGAAAATATTCCTGACATCTATCAGCGTATCAGTGGCTACCGTGGTCCAGTTGACGGTATCCTTGCCTGGTATGCTTTCGAGCCCATCTATCGGTTAAGCGCACTGTGTATAAGTTTTGAGGACAGATAATTCATCTCCTCGCGATTTAGTTCGGGAACGTGGGACCTTTCAGCGTCTATGTTGACGAGTCTCTGCATATCAAGGGTCAGTTTTTTTTTTTTTTTTTTTTTTTTTTTTTTTTTTTTTTTTTTTTTTTGGAGCGTTACAACTTCAGGCAAGCCACAAGGTGACCCCCATCCGTTCGCTGGTGATGCAGGGCCGAAGCCGAGCTGATTTTGAAAGTATGAAACCACCCGAGGAAATGCTTTACGCACTGAGCGTTAGGTTCCGCTCACGTGTGGGACTCCGTGCAGGTCACTCCGTCGTTGCTTGAAAGAGATTGCGGATGTGTGAGCACTAAAGGAAGGAGAGGAAAAGAGAATACAACTGAAGAGGGACTTGACCTGATACCGTTCACCCAAGACCTGCACGTATACCCACTAAAACCCCGGCCTCCCCTGTCCAATTATCTGGGAGGTTGTCTGCATCCTGGAGGACGTCTTTCCATGTCCGTCGGATTGCGCCCTTTGTGACGCCTTTTTTACGGAACTTTCCGGACATGAGGATGCAGTCTAGTTCTAGTCTGGTCGTAATGGCCTTTCGCCATCGGGCCCGAATTTCGTTCGTTGAAAAGTCTTGTTTACCGTTAATCACTCTCTCACATCTTAATTTCCAGATAAGGTGGGTTGATTCAGATACAACAATGCGGTATAATCTGGAGTCCCCTTGCAGGTAATTGCCTTCCATGTTTTTTAGTCTTAGGAGCCCGGTACTGAGTATAGAACCAGGTGTTGGTTGAATCCAGTCGGATTTTTTCGTGGACCAAAGCTCTTGTGCGCATTTCCATATCTCTTTCTGCCCGGGACAGTCACATTCAGTCAAGATGTGATCGAGGGTTTCCGGAACACCGCAGGACGTGCAGTTTGCTCGGTGCTCAAATGTCGGGATGTTGTCCCAGTACGTACCCACTTTGTAGCCCTCATGGGCTGTCATCCAGATGAAGAATCGGAATTTCCTAGAGAAATCTTTGTGCCGCAGGCTTCTCCATAGGGAGCGGTCAGTGGGTTCTTCGCCATTTATCTCCTCACTGACGCATTTTGCTCTGCCAATGTTGGCTTTGGTTGCCCTGCGGTCTAGAGCCTTTTTGTAACATTCTTTCTTCATTTTAGCTCTCCGGATAGCCTTGTATGCCATTGATTGTGTCAGGTGTTTTACTTTGATACCTGTTACGTGTAATTTTGGATCTATTGACATATTCACACAGTCGGCTGTTGTTTTCTCCGCTCCCTCTTTTGCCAGCTCATCTGCTCGTTCGTTACCGGCATTGCCTGAGTGCCCTTTGACCCATTTTAGCGTCGTGGGTGCTTTTCTAGCTCGGAGGGATGCTATTGTTGCCTTGAATTCATAGGAGTTTGCTATTCCAAGGAATCCTTGGTCTTCCCATTTTTTTCTGTATTTGGTGACTCCGTCGATGCTGGTTTTTGAGTCGGACATGATTATTAGGTCAGTCTGTGGGCCAGCCAATTCCACCGCTTCCTTTATTCCAATTATCTCCCCAGTTTGATTTGTTTGTGCCATGCCGGGGGGGATCCGGATTGCCCTGTTTAGGTTTGGGTCAGATGGGCAGTATATTCCGGCGCCTGCTGCTGCGTTCTCGCGGCCGTTGTTTATGCACGATCCATCAGTGAAGAGCGTGGATTGTGTCAGTTCAGCTTCGTTGTCCCAATCCAGGCTTGCGGTTGTGTTCACCGTTGTTCCCTCTGTGAATATTCGGAAGGCTTCGTCGAGTGTTCCTGTTGTTGTTATTCGGGGGTCAAAGACAATTCCACCTTCTTCCTGGGGGGGAGGCATTTCTTCGGTCTCGTAGTCCTCTGGCTGGCGTGTAAGAGGGTTCCACTTCTGGGGTAGTGTGTGAAGGAGGTCTCTTGCTTTCGCAAAGCATCTATATGGAGTCAGGCATCCGTTGTGTTCTCTTGCTTGAGAGCATGCTGCGCAACGGCAGTTCCGGCGGCGGGTGTGTCGGGGTGAGTTGGATTTCTTTGCCACTGTTTCTGTGTCTCCGACTGTTTGAACGTGGTGGTTTTTTCTTAGGCAGTTGCACTCCTTGTTTTTTATTCCGAGTGTTTGTTTGGCTTCGGAGTGGTACCAGATTGGCATTTGCCGCATTATTTCTCTTGAGAATGCTAGGCCCTCCACTCTTGTGCCAAATTTTTCTGCAACACTAATCATTTTCTTGAGGTCTTCAGGTAACGCATCCTTTTTTGTTTTCCATGACTGAAGGAACATGTTGATACGTAGCCGTTCTTCAGTATTTGCAAACTTTTGGGGTACATGGTGAGCTAAGAGGGCATCTGCTACATATGCCCATGTCGCCCTACTCTCGCTTTGGTCAAGGTAGCTCTGTAGCCAGGTGACCATGATTGCCTCGTTTCGGGCCACTATATCCAGTAGCTGTTTTCCCCCTGTGTCAATGGGGGCTTGTATTGTCTGGTAATTAATTCGGGTGTGTTGCTTTTCATCCCATAGGAATCTTTTAATCCTTTTCTCTAGTTTTCCTTCGGTTTCTTTCGGCATTCCTTGTACTTTGGCAAGGTATTGCGTCATTCCTCCAATGATCATGGATATTATTAGGCGGCGTCCTTCCATGGTAGGTCGGCTTTTTTCCCATTGGGTTAGAGATTTATCTATTTTCTCTAGTACCTTTGTCCAGGGTGTGATCTGGCCAATGCCGTTCCCTATCAGAGCCCCAAGGCTACGGATGGCCTCTCCTTCCCGAGCAATTTTTATGTGGTCTGGAATGATTGTTCCATCTATTCCGTTCATGGATCTACTTTGGCGCATGGCTTCTCGGTGTTCAGGTGAGCCTATTGGAATAATTTCAGTCTTGTTGATGTTAAATTTAGCTCCAGATCCGAGACACCACTCCCTTAAGATCTTTTGAAGATCGTCGAAATCGTCGTTTTTTGATAGGTATACTGTGGTGTCATCCGCAAAGAAGGTTGCTAGTATCCGGTCAGTCTGTCCCGGTATTTTTATTCCTTTCAGGCTAGACTGTCTTAACAATTCGCCTAGCGGTTCAATAGCTATGTCAAACAGGAGGCACGATAGAGGATCGCCTTGACGGACTCCCCGTGTTACTTTGAATGGTGACTGACTCGTGACTCCATTGACAATGACTGTGGTATGTGCGTCGCTATAGAGTGACATGACAGTGTTAACGAACAGATTCGGGATGCCATATGCGCTGAGAGTACGCCTTAGATAGTCGTGTTTGATCTTGTCATATGCCTTTTCTTGGTCAAGGGCTATTAATGCGCCGTCTAGTTCAGATACTTCTGCTAATTCAATGATACGCTTGGATAGCCAGATCTGGTCATATATATGGCGTCCCGGAATGAAACCGGCCTGGGCTGGGTTAATTATTTTGGGGGCTGCCTTTGCTAGCTTAATGGTGAGTGCCTTAGTCATTATTTTATAGTCCGAGTTTAGCAAGGAGATTGGTCTGTAGTTGGCCATCTTGGCGCGATCGCCTTTCTTATACAGTGGGCACATCCAGCTTTCAGCAAAGTTTGTCCCTGGTGCAGTTCCGTGTAGTTCGATATCGTTATAAACGGTTCGCAGGGTTTTTATAATGTTGAATGCCCGTTTGTTGTGTGCTTTAGCATTCTTGAATCGTGCATTAATTGTTTTCCACACTTCATAGCTTATCCCGTTAAGTCCGGGTGCTTTGTGGTTTGCAGATAGGCGTAGGGCTTCTTCTACATCTGCGTCGGTGAGTAGCTTTTCTAGTTTTAATTTAGATGCATCACTGATGCAAATTTTGACGTGGTTTAAGGTTGCTTGTATAGCCCTTTCTCGGGATTCCGCATCAGGGACTGCTTCATCCTGCTGCAGGTTGTTGTGGTGGTCCATCATCATATTTGCCATCTTTAGGGATTGTGTTTCATATATGGGTGTTTCGTTTGGTTGGCCCTGGGCTCCTTGTTCAGTGTTTATGGGTTCCTTCTGATTTTCGCTTAGGTTTTTTATCAGGCGCATTATAGGTTGTCGAGGTGTTTTCGCCTTGTTTTGTTGGGACCAGTAGCGAGATACGGTCTCTCCGTACACCATGTTTCGTGCATGGGTTATTGTTCGTGTGGACTGGTGTTTTCGCTGTTCCAAGATGGATAATTGTTCTTTGAGTACGGTGGTGGATAGAAGACGTTCTTCCTCCGTCAGTAGGGGGTCGTTGCTGATACTATCTATTCTTCCTTCAAGTATGTTTATTTCCCTGGTTAGACGGGGGACTACAATTTTGGATCTTTCGCGGGCAATTCCTCTCAGGTTTATCTGGAATTCAGCCCACTCAGTCTGTGCATTACATTGGCCGTCCCATATATCCTCCGTCGCAAGTAACTGAAGCCGCTCCTCTAGCCTTTGGCCTTCTTCTTGTATAAACTCCTTTACATGTTTGTCGTACAGCAAGTGGAGTGGGAGTACCCATCTGCCCCTTCCAGTGTAGGGTGTAGACTCCGAGGTGTATTGTACTGACACCAGGTCATGATCTGTGTTGATGCCAGGTGTTTCAATTTTCCATTCAAACAGTTTTTCTCTGGCGTCCATCCGGTTGTAGATTCGGTCGAGCCTTGCATGGTGTTTTATGCTGTCCCTTGCTGATCTCATGAATGTATATTTTAGGGTGTTAGGGTATGTTTCTCTCCAACCGTCTTCCAGTTGAAGAGTTGTTTTTAGGTTATCCAGAGCGTCTACGGCTATAGTTGCGTCATTGCGCATTGGCAGACGGTCAATTGGTTCTTCTACCATGTTGAAATCACCTAGCATTACGTGCGGCCTGGAAATGCGGGGGTTTCTTTCGAAAAAATTATTGATCTTCTCCCAGAATTCTCCGTTCTCCCTCATGGAAGTGTTTGGTGCGTATATACCAAGGATGGAGATCTTTTCACTATTGTGCCATCTAGTTTCCAAGAGAAGGGCTCTTCCTGCCACGACTTCGTGTGTCTTGACATTTTCTACATTGGTTTTGGCTTTGTTAAGTACAATGGCCACTCCCGCAGCGTTTGGGGTGTTATTTAGTTTGGAAAAGAAGATTCGGAGATGTTTCCCATGTATCCGTTCGATTTCATCACGGCGTTGATTATCTAGGTGGGCTTCGCCTACTACCATGATGTTGATATTTTTTTCGCTCATTAGCTGTCTTAAGTGGAGCCATTTGTTGTCGTTGTGGGCTGGGTTAAGCACTCCATGGCCACGTATGTTTAGGGCTGCTATTTTGATTGAAGCCTTGGTGGATTTCCGGCAGGTGTGACGCTTTGCACCCTTTTCCTGGTTCTGGGTTTTATTTTGGTTGTGAGCTCGACAGAATTGGCGGTTTGGACTGGTGGCGTTTTCAGCTACTCTTCTGGCTTGGTCTGTGGTGTGTAAAGTGTGTTCGGTTGCATCATTTAGGACTGATTGCATTTGTTGTTGTTGTATTGATAGGTTCGCATTGAAATCAGGGGGACTAAGATGTCCTATATCGGGTTGACTGTTGCAACCAGGCGAATTTCCTTCGCCAATATCTCTCTCTTGAGATGAGCTTGTTCTCGCTCTTTGGCCAGCGTTACTTGGCTGGGCCATATTATATTGTGATATAATGTTACCGTCTGGGTCTATTGTGTTTGCGGGGGAATTGGTCTTTTCCCAATGGCTGTTGCGGTGGATTTGCGAAGTTGGCATTCTTTCGGGTGGTGTCTTGTTTTGGTGCTCTATTCCACGCTCATGGCGCCTCTGTGAGACGTCTTGCTCCCGCCTCTTCCCCTGCCGGTCCTCGGAGCCCTGACGGTTGGGAGCTTCCTCCGTGGGTCCTCTTGACTGGGGAAGACCTGTGGACAAAGAAGTGTCAGTGGAACCGGGGGGACACACCTGGGTGTGTTGGGGGGGGCTTGGGGAGAGGATGATGGAAACAGTACGCTCGCACTATCGGACTACAAGAGGGGCCCAGAACTGATATCGCTTCGCTACAGCAACGTTAAGGTTCCGGAGGGATTCCCGTATCATCTGCCTGTGGCAGGTCCGAGACTGACATAGGTTTGTGATCGGGAGGCCAGGATTGCTGGTAAGTGGTCCCAAGGCTGAATAGCCTCCACTGCTGCGGCTTACCACGTATACATAGCTCATGGCCCCTGTAGAGCATGTATCTATAGCGGTAAGTATTTCTCAGCCCGTTTCCTGTCCTGCGTGCAGTCAGTATATGTGGCGGGCTAAGTTTGCACCTCAGTGGTCCTGGGGCGGCTTTACCTACTCGGTTAGGTTTGTCCTCGTCTACTCTTATTGTTCTAGCCAGATCACGTAGGCAAGCAAGGATTGTATTTATAATGGTAAACGAGTGGACAACTGTACTATTGACAGCATAGGTAGGAGTAAGTATTTAATGAGCGTGGTAGAGTTGGACGTATATTTCGCTGATCGAGAATTTGTAGATATATAACCTGGGTGTAGCATCATTCTAGTTGTTAGAGTTATTGGGGGTGGTTACGTTTCCAACGGCGGTAGGTGCAGCGGTATTGGTAGCGGTTATGGCCGTGACAGTGACTGCTGTGTTTCCATCGACGTCAGTGTTTGCGTTTGCGGTCATCACCGTAGTGGTGTTTCCAGCGGGGTTGGCGGCGGTGTTGGTGGCGGCGGAGATTGATTCTCCCACCATTGCTTGAACGGGGCCCTTGGCTCCAAACCAGGTTTCTGCGCTAGGAAGGGGGCAGGCATAGGTGGGGTGGTCGTTCATTTTGCATATCGTGCACTGCACCGGGACTGGGATTGCCTGGTACATCTGCCATTGGTAGTACTGGCCTGGAGGGGATGTAATGTAATCTCGGATTGCGTTTTCCTTTCTCGCGCGGTCGACGGGGTCGGGGCTATGGGCTATAGGGGCAGCATATAGGATCCAGCATGGTTGGAGAATTCGGGCACTGCGGTACGAGTAGGCTTGGGGGATTAAGAAGAGGCCGTTTGTGAATTCCAGGACTTTCTCGGGAGTAGACCTCGGACTGGGGTTTGCCCGTGCAATCATAGTGGCGAGAGATCGATCCTCCCAGATGCCTTTCTTAATGGTATAGAGTAGGCGTTTAGTGAGATCGTCCAGATTTCCACTGGCTTGCTCCGCGTGGATCAGGCAAACAGCCCAGGAGCGTTCCCAGGCCAGTAGGTCCCGAGATAGTTCCACTTCGCCTACATTGAAGGAGATCGTGGGGGAGAAGGCAATCGTACCGAGCTCAACTAGAATCCCTTTCTGGATTGGGTTAGTTACTTGGATTGCAAGGCACCGGGGGCCCGCATATTTGTCGCTATTCCCGGCAGGTGCGGGGATTCCGGCTCCTCCACGACCACGGCCGCGACCGCGACCGCGATTATTTCCTCGGCCATTTGTTCCTCTGTTACCCCCTCTTGTTCCTCTTCCGCGGCCACGGTTGTTTGCCGTAGCGGCAGCAGTCATCATGGCTGCTCGGTATGGGGCCAGGATCCCAGTGATGTCGAAGCCGCTTTCAAACAGACAATCGACCACTTGCTGCGAAATTTCTGGGATGTGCTGGAAGAGGTATTGCCCAGAGTTGTGGAGCATAATAAAAAGCCATTCTTCGGGGCTCTCTCTGAGTACTCCCTGCATTTCAGGTGTGAAGTCGTTCAGGAGGGTGGCTGCATCGCTCACAAAACGTCTAGCCCATCCATCATTTACGGTCGCCCCGGCAGTTCGTAGCTGGGTGACCAGGAGGCTGATGGCAGGATTGTCAAGGTCAAGGTCAGGGGTGTATGGGCCATTCGGGCAGTATTCCGCGCGGTCAGGCGACTTCACTTTTTCTTCCTCATAGGATGGCCACTTCCATCCCAGAGTTGGGGTTCGGGAGCCAGCCCGCGTCAGGCCAATGCTGCGGAGGGAGGGAGTGGGGGCAGCGGTGTCCTCTGCCGCCTGTAGAGGGTTGTCCTCTACCGGGGTTTGGAAGAATGTATTATCGTCGTTATTGGCGCTGATAGACATGGGGGAAGGGGAGCGGGTGTGATTACCATTGTTGTTGCTGGCAGACCCAGGACCCGCGGTGACAGTTCCGATGGTTGTCTTTTCGTTTCTCGCCCTATCGGCGGCGGCGGCGGCAAAGGCTAGGATTCTTTCTGGAGAAGGATCGTCTGGGGAGCGGGCTCGTCTAGTCCCGGGAAGGGGGGAGGGGGACACACTGCGTTCTTCTGATGTGTTTCGGGAGCTAGGCATCTTTCGACGGCTCCGGTTAGGGGAGCTGGCGCTTGGTGTCTGGTGCGCATTGTCCAACTCGGACTGTCGGCTTTTTTTGTTAGAAGGGGTGGTTGGAGTAGCGGCGACAATTTCAGCATAGGACATTCTGGAATGCACAAGATTTAGTCTCTGGTTTGTCGCGGTGTCTTGTCTGTTCTTACTTTGTTTATAGATTATGGGATATGGTTGAATGATCGTGGTGGGGAGAGGTTGTTTATAGTTGGATTTGTCTCCTTGTTTTGTAGGCCGGACCTGTGGCTTTAGCTATATAGTTTCACGTGCCTTCCTGGTTAGTGGAGGTTGTTGGTGTTCACGGAGGACAGTGGAGGCTGCAGTTTCCTGTAGTTGGAGCGGCGCAGAGAGCGTCATGGTTGGGTGGAGGTAACGTTCACTAATTGAGTTTGCATTCAATGCATTCAATGCTTCTCTTCGATCTAATTCCGCGGAAGTCGTTGTCTGCCGGGATTTTTTGCTCGTGTTCCGTTGGCACCTGACCTGTCGTTCACGTGTGGTGCTGTATAGTTGTGGCCGGTTGCCAGTCCTGGCGTGGTAGGTGCGACTTTTCTGTGGTTTGGAGCTAGCTTATGTATATCTTATAAGTATGTACGTGGGCCTTATCATAGGAGTGGGTCAGGTATTGTTTGCACTCTGTCCTTGTATTAGATTCCCCAACTCTCGTGTCTCTCCCATTATCCATTTTGTACGGCGTGGTTGAGTCCCGGTCAGTCGCGGGTTCTGTCTGTAGGGGATGGCCTTCGGGCTCGTAAGACCTTTTCATAGTCTTTGACACCAGAATGAGCTCTAAGCGTCGGGGGGTATGGCAGGTTTTCTTTTTCTCTTTTTTTTTTTTATTTTTTTTTTTTTTTTAGAGCGCCTAACTTGATGGTGATAGTACCGGATCAAGTTTCCCCCATATCAAGGGTCAGTTGGCTTAGGGTGGGTATGGGCTTTAGTCTCCTATGCTGTGTTATCCCTTCGAAGTTCGATCCTTCTGCCAGTGTTGGACGGTTTGGACAGTTCAGGTACATATCTCACAATACTGAGCCTCTTCTGAGAGTAAATCTGAATAATATCGCTGGTAGGGATCAACATTGTCCCGAAGAATAAATAACCATGCAATTCTAGTCGTATAGGATGCCCTCGCGGACTGGTAAGTACATATGCAGCTTCAAATCAGAAACCAAGAGAGCACCCGACTCACAACATAATTTAGAGTTGCCAGGGTTGAACGACAGGGAGCTAGCTCCCATCCGAATGATATTTAGTATCTGTTTGGGGAAATTCTCACCCCATTTCTTGTTCCTTTTCGCTCGAGAAACTGTGCCCGCCCCCTGCGAACTCGAGCACTCAGCAATCGCACTCAGATGAAGACTTCCGGTACGTCAAAGATTGACCCAAACACAAAGTTAGGGCCAATGCTAGTTGCTGTCCTGGTGAGAGTGGATGACCGTTTTCAACAACCGAGTATGTTCTTACCGTCGGGTGCCAAGTTCAACACCTTCCTATACGGTCTATGTTTTCTGCAGCTCATAAGGTATCTCATGTTGGGGGCTCGAGATCGACTTCGGTTAAAGTAAGTGGCTATCAATTATCCGCATTTGTCTCGCTTCTGTATCTGAACTATGCCCTCCCTAGATTAACGATTGCGTGGTTATTCTTAATCAACACCTTGCACACCTTAGTGCTGATATACATGATCTGGCAATACGTTATTACGAATTTTAATAATGATGCGTTTCTTTCGACCAGTCCTTGGTACATACATGTTTCTCCTCTATTGACAGCTTTGTGAGTCTTCATAAACATTCACTTCGAACCTTTTTTTTCAACCCACTTCATCCAGGAGCGCCTCTCCTGTTCAACTATTCCTCGCCCAGAGGGTTAAAAATCTTTCAGGCTCTTGGACCATATTCTTGATTTTGGCGACACTTTCTCTTACCGAGGTGCGCTGCGTATAACCTTTTGGATATATTCACACTTAAAAGTGATTCGACGATGAATCCAATGAAGGGATGTTTGGGTATTATCATATCTGCCCACCCGTATCTGTGCTTGTTATGCATAATATGCTGGCAAGTCCCTATCATTCCTTATGCATTAGCAATAGACAACTGCCCTACACACTCAATGGGTGGCCATTCAGCCGCCAAAGGGCTTCCAAATATGGTAATAGATAGTTGCCCCGCTCCTAGATTAGATGCTTACAAATCACTTTTTACAAAAAAAAATTGTTATATAATCCTATAAAATGTGAAAAAATCATAAAAAATATTGAAAATATTGTAATGAATGTATGAGAGGCACAGCAGGTAATACATCGAGCTATGGGCACTAAAATTTCCGTTTTGGGAAGTATTGAAATTTTTTATTGCAGTAAATAGCGCCTAAAATCACGAAAAAATCAGGAAAAATATTGAAAATATTCCAAAGGGCTTGGTTGAGGTGGTAGAAAAGGATATACAAAAAAGTATATGAAAGATGCACAAAAGAGCGCCCAAAAAGTATGCAAAAAAGCGTGAAAAAGGGTGTACAAAAAGGATACAAAAAAGGATACAACAGGATATACAAAAAGTGTATAAAAAAGTGTACAAAAAGTATACAAATAAGTATATAAAGGGGTATACAAAATGCGTATAAAGAGCGCCCAAAAAGTGTACAAATAGTATACAAAAAAGCGTACAAAAGGGTGTACAGCTGTAGGCGCTAAAATTCCCTTCTTAGAAACTATTGAAATAAAACACTGAAAATATTTCGAAGGGTTTGGTTGGGTGGTGGAAAAGGATATATAAAAAGGTATATAAAAGGTCCATAAAAGAGCACCCAAAAGGTGTACAAAAGTGTACAAAATGGTGTACAAAAAGTATACAAATAAGTGTACGAAGGGGTATACAAAAAGTGTACAAAATCTACAAAATGTCCACAAACATTGTCCAAGTGTACAAAGTCTATAAAAAAGTATACAAAACTCGCACAAGTGTACCTTTGTTGTATACACTTTCTATACACTTTCTATACAAGATGGAGAGACTTTAATAGCGGTTTTGAGCACAACTGATGGCTAGGGGAGTTGCTCTAAATAATATTCGAAGTATTTGGAAGTTTTTTCTGAGCTCACTACTATCTTCCTTACCCGGTAAATGGCCAAATAAGGAAATCCCAACTCGGAAAATACACGGAAATTCAGGGGACCCCTTGGGGCCATCCTTTAATGGATGGTGCTATTTTAGAATCTTTATTTAGTGTACAATACGTCGAGAAAATATTCCCAGGTCCTAACTTTGATCCTAGAAGCCATGGGAAAGGTATTAACATTTGGTGTAAAGGGGGTTGAGGAGGACCTGGAGGACGGAGTTTTGAGATTTGAGGGCTCAGAATTCGGCGTTAACATCACCCATTATATTCCTATCAACCCACCAATTACTTGTTTCGAAGTTTTGACATGACCTATTTCATCTCTGATATCTGGCCTATATCAAAGCCAGGTTCATCAGGATGGATGAGACACCTGGAGCGTATTGGTACATGAAGTGAAGAGTGGAATGAGTTATTTCAGTCTAAAAGTCACCCTTAGAACCCCTACTACCATGACAGTATGTTCCCAAGTCACTTAAATAATCCTGTGAACCTCAAGTGAATATAGGTGAGATGTCAGAGATGAAATAGGTCATGTCAAAACTTCGAAACAAGTAATTGGTGGGTTGATAGGAATATAATGGGTGATGTTAACGCCGAATTCTGAGCCCTCAAATCTCAAAACTCCGTCCTCCAGGTCCTCCTCAACCCCCTTTACACCAAATGTTAATACCTTTCCCATGGCTTCTAGGATCAAAGTTAGGACCTGGGAATATTTTCTCGACGTATTGTACACTAAATAAAGATTCTAAAATAGCACCATCCATTAAAGGATGGCCCCAAGGGGTCCCCTGAATTTCCGTGTATTTTCCGAGTTGGGATTTCCTTATTTGGCCATTTACCGGGTAAGGAAGATAGTAGTGAGCTCAGAAAAAACTTCCAAATACTTCGAATATTATTTAGAGCAACTCCCCTAGCCATCAGTTGTGCTCAAAACCGCTATTAAAGTCTCTCCATCTTGTATAGAAAGTGTATAGAAAGTGTATACAACAAAGGTACACTTGTGCGAGTTTTGTATACTTTTTTATAGACTTTGTACACTTGGACAATGTTTGTAGACATTTTGTAGATTTTGTACACTTTTTTGTATACCCCTTCGTACACTTATTTGTATACTTTTTGTACACCCTTTTGTATGCTTTTTTGTACACTCTTTGTATACACTTTTGTACGCTTTTTTGTATACTTTCTGCACACCACTTTTTATGCTTTTTGTATACTTTTTGGGCGCTCTTTTGTACACCTTTTATATACCTTTTTATTTATTCTTTTCTACCACCCGACTAAGCCCTCTGAAATATTTCTTGATTTTTTCGTGATTTTAGGCGCTATTTACCGCAACAAAAAAATTTCTATAGTTTTTAAAAAGGGAATTTTAGCGCCTGCAGCTGTACACCCTTTTGTACGCTTTGTTGTATACTATTTGTACACTTTTCAGGCGCTCTTTGTACACCTTTTATATACTTTCTTGTACATTCTTCTCTACTGCCTCGACCAAATATTTTCACTATTTTTCCTGATTTTTTCGTGATTTTAGGCGCTATTTACTGCAATAAAAAAAAATTTCAATACTTCCCAAAAAGGGAATTTTAGTGCCCGCAGTTCAATGTATTACCCGCCATGTCTCTCGTACGTTCTCTACAATATTTTCAAATATTTTTTCACATTTTATAGGATTATATAACAATTTTAAAAAAAAGTGATTTGTAAGCATCTAATCTCAGAGCTGGGCAACTATCTATTACCATATTTGGAAGCCCTTTGGCGGCTGAATGGCCACCCATTGAGTGTGTAGGGCTTGCCCAGGTCATTATGCATAAGAGCCACAGCTGCAGCTGATCTGCCATTACTCTTCAAAGAAAAGAGTGGGTGTATAAGTTTGCTTCGTGTCCTTAATTTCAGAACTGACCAAGAGATTGGTCCTTGTCATACAGTCTGGCAATTGCACATCAATATACTTTACTAGTGGACAGGTGCGAACCCCTGGGCTCCTTCCGTCTAGCTGTATGTTGATCCGAATCGTCTGGATTTAGTTCAGGAGCCCTGAACGTTGCGACGGACGTAGCGATAAGGTGAGTCGAGTCTCGACTAGGTTGTCTAATGATTCCGCTAAAAGAATTGTTTGAAAAGTGCATGCCTCATATATTATCTCAGGAAAAATCGAACTGGGCATCCTCGTATGTATTAGAAGATCTTCTTTGTGGCTCATTGGAACTCACTTTTAGAGCATCCCACGCAGAAACAGAGTATGTTGTATCCCGCCTCATTCGTGAAGCGATCGAAACCGGTACTTTCGCGAGCCTATTCGCTGTGCGTCATCCTATATCTAGACACGAAAAAAACGCTAATGAGAATCGGACTTGGTATGGTAGATCTTGGTTATAGCAACTGTCGTAAGTCCAATTTTTTACAAGGGCCCTAACGGAGGGTCACGTCACGTCGTAGACAGTCCGAGGGGATACGACGATTTTCACGGTGTTTTTGTTCGTGAGTTTGGTGACATGATCTAAGATTTTCGTAACCATATCACGTCGGGGGTCCCGCCTCAGCCCATAGGTAGAATCTACACGTGAGTCGGGCGTTGAATTCAGGGATACTCTTGTTCTGATATAACTGCTATGTAGAAACACTTTCTTGGCAGTACGCAACACTCTGTAAACATACGCGCTCTGATTATGATATACGCATATATTTACACTTATTTGTACTCACTATATATATACGGGCTTCGCCCGACTATCCTTCTCATTATCTTACTCCCATCTCCCCTCCTCCATCATACGTATATACGTTCGCTCCCCTTCTGTTAATACCATCGTCGGTGATACACAATTCGAGTGATCTACGTGAGTGTTCGTCCTAATACGGATGTTTCCACTTTTTTTTTGTGTCTCTTCTCGCCACTCTTCCCCGCCTTCTCCTTTTTATCAATACCTCTGAACCTCAATAACACGTTGTACACCTCGCTCTTCCACGCCCATAGTTGCCCGCCTTTCCTCACGCCTTGTTACCTCGCCCATAGTCCTTTTTATCCATAGTTACCTCGCCAGTGTCATTTTTACCTGTCACGCCCTCTGAACCCTGCTCACAGTCCATTATGTCTATTAGCCCATCGACCTCGAAATCAAAGCCTCCGCCTAGGACTACACTGAACTCCCTTCGTGCCGCCGCGTCCTCGCTCTCGCCGTTTCCAGAAACTGAACAAGATCCTGTTGTCGAGCAACAACTGAGCATCGCTCCTTCCGCGCACCCATTGCCCTTTTACTCTACTGTCGAACATTGTGCGGCAGCAACGCCTGTACCCTCCTCATCGTCGTCACCTCTGTCATCCCTTCCTTCTTCTAACGCTTTAACTGCATCCTTGGCATCTACTGCCATCATCAAACCCTCCCATTACGACACCGACTCAGACTCGGATACCGATCTTCCCATGTCCTCTTCATTGTCTGCATATACCCTTGGTAGCCTCAAGGCCCCTCCTGTCATACATGCCGCACGACTTACCCTGAAGGATTGGGATGCTGTCTGCAAATCTATGGCGCGATACCTTGAATACAAGGAAATCACGGACGATAAGAAGGTGAAATTAAATTATCTCGCAGCCCTCACGCATGAGCGCATGCAGCTTTGGGTACAGTCTAACGTGGACAACCTTCTCCTTCTCGAGCTCACTGATGCGCAAAATAAGAACATCCATCCATTCCTGAACGCCATATGTACTCAGATTGTAGGCCGCCACTGGGCCGCTGATCACCTTCGCGCTATATTTGGCCTGAAACAATGGCAGGTCGAAAACGGTTCTTTCGTAGACTTCCTCAGCGCACTTCGTGCGATGAACAGACGTCTTGCGGGTACGCCGCAGCATCACTCCGATGAGCAGCTGAAAGTTATCATCCAGTCGAACCTCTCGGATATGACCATTGCTACCTTCGAACGTGAGCAGCTCGATGACACGCTCCCGTTCAAGGAGTGGATTATTGCGGCAGAGAAAATCTGGGTGAGGTGCGAGGAACACAATAGACACCAAGCGGAGCTTACGGCTAAACTGCTTGGAATCAAACGTGCGCCTCTCGCTCCTCGCTTCACAAATTCTGCGACGCCTTCCCTTTCCTCTCAACCCGCTTCCCCAACAATCAATCTCGTTCCCTCCCCACCGCATCCCACTCATCCTCATCTGTGCCAAAGCTTTCTGACGCCGAGCGTTCCATCCTTTCCGAAGGGAAGGGGTGCTACCGCTGCCGCGCTTTCTTTGCGGGACATAATACAAAGGATTGTCCGGGCGCCCCTGCGCTATCGGTGAACTACAGACCTCTGACCAAGACAGACCTGGCTCGTGCGCAGCAGGTTTTCGCGAAGACTAACAAGGCTATCTCGCTTAATGCGCTCCTGTCTTTTACGCCTGCTCGCTCAGTTAATGCCGTCATGCCCGTCGAGATTGTTGAAGACATCTCAGATTTTGTGGACGAAGACATCCCAGCAGTTGGTGCTATCTTTGGTAGCAGACCAATCGCACATGTGGACTCTGGGCCTGCTATCTTTCACCGTGGCCCTCGCCATTCTGCACCGTTACCTTCCACTGTTGCTGCGATTTTTGATCATGATGATGAATTGGAAGAGGAGGATGATGATTACTCCCCCTCTTCTCCCCCTCAGCGCCGTCGCTCTCGCTCCCCGCCCTCTCGCGATCCAACACCTAATCGGCGTCGAAGCCGCCGCTCCCAGGATAATTCGCCTTCGCCTCCTGAACGTGCATCCCCTGTGGTGAACATTGACGCTCGAAACGTGAGTAACTCTCCCAAAGTTGAACCCCCCTTCCGTGTTGACCACTTCTGGTGGCGCGCTAATATTGACAACCTTCGTGATAATTCGTATTCTTCTGTTCGCGCATTACTGGATGATGGCTCACCATTTGTGCTCATTAGGAATGATGTCGTTACGAATCTTGGGCTTCGTCTTCACAAATTGCGCCACCCCGAGGCCTTTTCTGGCATTTTTGATCACACTGCGCGCTCTGTTTCCCATTTTGTCAAGATTCGTCTACATGATCCCCATAATGCCTGGTCTTTGCGCGTTGCATTTGCGCTTGTTGTTGACTCCTTACATGTACCAATCTTACTGGGCATTCCCTTCCTCGCCCATAATCATCTCGTCATGGACTATAATTCACGCTCTTGTTTCCATAAGCCTTCTGGTTTTGACCTATTACACCCACTTGCGACTCTCCCCTCTCCTACTGCGCTACCTATCTCGCCCCGTGATAAACGTAGAATCCTAAAATCAAAAGTTTTCGACTCATTCAAGTTGCGCCGTGCAATGGTTGAAGAGCTTAAATCGTTCCATGATGCTCACCCTGAACTCTTGGCTTCAGAACCTGTGCGTGGTTTTGATGTTGTCGCCGCCGTGCGGGCTAGAATTGAGCACCTAGAAGATATTCAACGACGTGAGCAGCTCTCTTCTGATTTGATGAACAAGTACGCTCCTGTTTTCGAGAAGATCCCACACGTTAATGAACTCCCCAATGATGATACAACAGCAAAAATTCGGCTCCGCTTCCCTCAAGCCCGCATTCAAGCTCGGACGTACCAGTCACCGCGAAAGTACAACGATGCTTGGAAAACGCTGATTAAACAGCATGAGGATGCTGGCAGAATTCGAAGGTCCAATTCCGAGTTCTCTTCCCCTGCTTTCCTGGTGCCAAAAGCCGACCCCACAGCTCTCCCTCGCTGGGTGAATGACTATCGTATCCTAAATTCGAACATGGTGGATGATAGACATCCTTTGCCGCGTATAGATGCGATTTTGGCTGATTGCGCAAAAGGCAAGATCTGGGGGAAGATGGACATGACCGATTCATTTTTCCAAAATCGAATACATCCAGATTCTGTGCCTCTAACGGCGGTCACGACTCCCTTGGGCCTTTACGAATGGCTAGTCATGCCGCAGGGCCTTAAGATTGCTCCGGCGGTTCACCAGCGACGTGTCAGCAAAGCGTTACAGGAATATATCGGCAAGTTTTGTCATGTTTACATTGACGATATCATTATCTGGTCGAACTCAGAAGAAGAACATCGTCAACACGTTGAATTGATACTTGAAGCTCTCCGGAGTAACAAGTTGTACATGAATCCGAAGAAATGTAAATTCTTTCTGACTGAAGTTGATTTCCTGGGTCATCACATCTCACAACGAGGGATTGAAGCCCAACAGACCAAGTGTGACGCACTTCTGCATTTCCCCCGTCCGGAGAATGCTAAAGAGGTCCGCCGCTTTCTTGGCATGGTTCGTTTTGTTGCGAATTACCTTTCTGAAGTTTTGGCGGAACATACTGCTGTCTTGACTCCGCTGACACGCAAGGAGTGCAATACGGATTTCCCCGTTTGGTCATTTGAGCATCAGCGTGCTTTTGACGCAATAAAGAAACTCATTGTAGAACGCGCTATACTTTGTGTTATTGACCACGAGAATCCTGGTAATAATAAGATTTTCCTTGTCACTGACGCCTCTGACCTTCGCACCGGTGGTGTGCTTATGTGGGGCCCATCGTTGGACAACGCGCAGCCAGTTGCCTTCGACTTGTCTCAGCTTTCGGGTCCGGAGCTCAATTACCCTGTTCATGAAAAGGAATTACTTGCTGTTATACGGTGCCTTAAGAAGTGGCGCGCGGATTGCCTCGGATCTAGAGTTTTTGTTCTCACTGACCATCGCACACTTGAAAACTTCACTTCGCAGCGTGATCTAAGTCGACGCCAGCTGCGGTGGCAAGAAGAAGTCTCTCAATATGAGATCTCCATTGCATATATTAAGGGCGAAAAGAATGAGGCTGCGGATGCCCTGTCCAGAGTTAAACTGATGAGTTTCCCATGGGATACGCCACCTGTGAACACCCACTTTGAAAACCCCGGGCGTATTGACGCTTGGTTGAATGCTCCCTGTATAGGTGCAGTTTTGTCAATTTCTGCCGATACTGAATTTCTGAATGATATCAAGGCGGGATATGTCGAGGATACATTCTGCCATAAACTTATCAATGGCGGTTCTCTTGTACCTGGTGTCAAACACAAAGACGGGCTGTGGTACGTCAACAATAGGTTATATATTCCCAAGTACAAATCTCTTCGTGAGGAGCTTTTTCGTCTCGCGCATGATGCCTTGGGACATTTTGGAAGTGATAAATCCTACGAAAACCTTGCGAAGTCGTACTACTGGCCAAAAATGCATCGAGATTTGGTTGCCGCATATGTACCATCCTGCGATGACTGTCAACGTAACAAAGGTCGTACTTCAAACGCTGGAAAGGGCCCTTTACACCCGCTCCCCATTCCGGATCACCGGGCTGATAGCATTGCCATGGATTTTGTGGGTCCTCTGCCTGAAGAGAACGGTTTTGATTGTGTCTTGACAATCACGGATAGGCTGGGATCTGACCTGCGAATTGTTCCAACAAGGTTAGATGCTACTGCCGAAGACGTGGCACAACTTTTCTTAGAACATTGGTATTGTGAAAACGGGCTGCCCTTGAACATTGTATGTGATCGCGACAAGCTTTTTGTATCTCAATTCTGGAAGTCGTTTACAAAGCTATCCGGTGTCAAGATCAAAATGTCATCTTCATTTCATCCGGAAACCGATGGTGCTTCTGAGCGCACAAACAAAACCTTTAATCAATGTGTTCGGTTTTTTGTAGAATGCAATCAACGTGGATGGGTCAGAGCACTGCCCTTGATCCGCTTTAACATCATGTCCTCTGTGAACTCGTCTACGGGGCTCTCCATGTTCAATTTAAAGATGGGCCGGACTCCCCGAATCGTTCCTCCTCTTGTCCAGGAGAATGGCACACATAAACCCGAGCCTGCGTCTGAATTCCACACGAGAATAAAAGATATTGAGTTGCAGGCACGAGATGCACTTGCTGCTGCCAAAGTTCAACAGGCGTTCCAAGCCGATAAGCACCGTAAACCTGCAGATATTTTTGAAGTTGGTGACAAAGTAATGCTTACGACTTTACACCGTCGAAATGAGTTCAAGAAATCTGGTGAAAATCGTGCGGCTAAATTTTTCCCAAGGTTTGATGGACCTTATGAGGTTATTGACGCCTGCCCGGATACCTCTCATTACACACTTGACATGCCAAATCATCCCAACACATTCCCCTCGTTCCATGTAGATGTATTAAAACGGTACCACGCTAATGATGCCTTGTTGTTCCCTGGTCGTGAGCTAAATCAGCCTGCACCTGTGATTGTGGATGGCTACGAAGAACATGTTATTGATAGGATACTGGACTCTCGACGGCGAGGTCGAGGTTGGCAATTTTTGGTACGATGGCTTGGACAAGCGCCATCAGAAGATCGTTGGTTGTCTTTCTCCACGCTGAAAGATTGTGCCGCGCTAGATGCTTGGGTTATGAATGGTGGTGACGGACCACCTGAATTATTTACTGATTCTACGCCTTGATGATCTCTTTTGCTGAAATGTTTCCTTTATACATCAGAACTTCTTTCACATACCCCGGTCTTTGCTTTAGGGCCTGTAGGAGTGTAAACATACGCGCTCTGATTATGATATACGCATATATTTACACTTATTTGTACTCACTATATATATACGGGCTTCGCCCGACTATCCTTCTCATTATCTTACTCCCATCTCCCCTCCTCCATCATATGTATATACGTTCGCTCCCCTTCTGTTAATACCATCGTCGGTGATACACAATTCGAGTGATCTACGTGAGTGTTCGTCCTAATACGGACGTTTCCACACTCGCTGTTACCCCTCACTCCCTCCCTGATGATAAGATCTCCTTCTCGTGTTCCATCCCGGCCACAGATTCTCAACTCGAGAAAAGCTCATCCCAAAGCGCTTCATGATAGTGCTCAAAGTAGCGACAAGGTTACACAGGTAAGTTCTGATTGCAGCTTTCCTGGGGTTGCTCAAGCCTGACTTATTTAGGAAACTACGTCTCAACTTGCTTCCCAAGATCGAAGAATATCGCGAAGCTCCGTCTTTGGCCAGACTAGCACATCAAATGACGCGTCTAATAGTGACGCAGGTCGAAGCGTAGCTTTGACGGAAATCGAAGAACTACAGCTTTCTTCGTATGATACTACTAGTAGTAACTTCTCGTTCTCTCGTCCATGACACGTAAAAGTTAATCGTGAAATAGCATCAAAGTTGCTAATTATGATACATATTTGCGGTCCACGGTCAATGCCGTCACCCACTAGGCTTCACTGACACACCGCTACCGCGCGATCTTCGACAGTACGATGGGTTCGTGTCATTCCTGTACGAATTTTCACCGCACGAAGGAATCTCAAAAGCTCACATTCCGGCTTAGAATGAAATAATTCTAATTTTACGACCAAGAACGTACTATATACCGAGGAGTCCGTCCAGGATACGTATTCGCACGCCGCTCTTCAATGTCTTCCATCTCAAAACTAGTTCTTCTGGAGTCGTTTGAGGCATAGCCGAGCGAGGTAAAGGACATTCTGCCTGGTTCATCATTGGAACTGGGCAAGTGATCCAAATCAGAGGATCGAGGGTTGAAATCCTAATGCAATTAGGATTAGAACCGCTCAAAAAGAAAAAAAGAACAGAGTAGGGGCAGACTCGCGAAAGACTCGCCTCTGAATGTGTGGTATCGTCAACAGAATCGTCATGGAGTCTTCTACGTAGACTTTTTCTAGAGTTCAGGATCTTCGAAAATATGAGCTCTTCATACCAGGCAAATCACGAAGTGTCGAGGGAGGCATACCGCTAAGAATGTGTTTCTAAACATCATTAGAATGTGTTACCGTGCGGACAACGCGCATTCATTCCCTTACGTGTATATTCTACCCATTGGCTATAGCAATAATACACAGATAAACTGGAGTGAACAGATAAAAGATAAATAAATCGACTCACGATCGAAAAAGCCATAAAGATCAATTGGATCGGATGCGCTGATATGTTCTATCGATCATGTTCGGTCTTAGTTGACTTCCAGTCTCAGGGACCCAGAATAGGCAACATACAACGGTGACAATAAGCAAGATCTAGCATTCCGTCAGTATCTTCCCTTGAACATAAACCTCGCTAAAACAAGACATACTGCAAAAATGCCTGCAAACGACCCACTCTCAATGGTTGCATAGATAAGCCGCTTTACGAGATAGTCCGTCTCTTCATACACCGTTCTCCTAGTTAGTCGAAGTATACATAACGGAAGAAAGCCACGGAAACATACGGTGGCTTCCATTTCGACTTTTTTGCAAATAAAATATGAGGCAGCCACTGGAAAAGGGATTTAAAAAAATCAGTGCATTCAGCATCGAATATTTACCTGATAGCTATGTCGGTGATAACATTGACCATTCTGGATCTAGATAGGGAAAAAATCCAACAGTTAATTTGGCCACAAACAAGTAAAAAAAAAACATACGCGTCTACAAGGGGAATAAATTTTTGTACGGCTAGCCAGCTGAAAAATGAATCTAATGAGATCCACTAGCCTGAAAGTAACGCACAAAAGAAAGTAAAAGATAGACAGCAGCCAATACCTATCCTCAGCCTGTGTAAACAAGGTTGTCGTCGCGATTCCAAGGCATCCCTTCAACCACCGAGAAAAAAGTCAAAGAAAAAAATCAGGGAGCAAATCCAGGAAGAAAACGAACCTCTGTAATGGTGAGCAGCACGAGAACAGTGAACACAACCCAGGAACCTGAAAGCCTTTTTACCCGATAAGCAAGGAAGATTTGGATCGGACAAGCTCCCCTGGGGGCGTCATGTCAGCGGGCCTAGATGTTCAATTTATTTACGACTCACAGAGCTGTCAAGGCAGGAGGATAAGTTATATGCCGACCAGTTAACATGTACGCCTCGTTGCTAAAATTCGCCACGACATATTCCCAGAGCATGTACAATGACATCGCTGTTATGGCAGTGTCAATAAATAACACCCAAACAATCATAAGTCTGTGACAAGGTTGGAAAACAGGAATGAACTTGATAAAGAAGCTTAAGGAGCTCACTTTATTGCGAGTCGATCTCTTGCTCCGGAAGTAAAATACGTTACAAGCTGGAGAAGACATAGACCGTATAGGAAGGCGTTGAGCTATCACATTGGGAACAAGAATAAGCCCAAAGGTTTGACAACGAAGACAAAAAAAAAGCCTTTTACCTGGACGCCGACCACTAATGACCCCAAAGTTCCGGGTATGTCGATCTCTGGCGTAGAGCGCGATGGATTCATCGGTTCTGTTGCAGCGCTGAAGCAGGAAAATTATGTGACAATACTACGTGAGGTGGGGCGTTGAAAAACTGTCCCAGCACCTATATGTACGCTAGTGGGGAGACCGACCCTGCGGCTGTAGATATTGATCAGTCATCCATCAAAACAATCTCGATGTATATATACCCCACACTGTTTCAGTATGGCATCCAATTCTCACTATCAGATCGATGGACGGTGAATATGTCCCTAGGTGACACCAGGGTGTAACAAAGGCCGATTCTCCTCATCCAGGCCCACTCACAAGTCCCACAATGAAAACCTTGGATGTTCCTGACATACACTGAAAGCTAGTTAGACGATACAGAATCATTGTACAATTGATTTTACAAGATACAAATCCCCGCTCTTAGGAGCTATACTCCGGTGGGTTATCGATGGAAACATTTCCGACCACTGTCACGGAACTGGACTCTGCAGGAGACGTGTAAGACGCTGGAAATGTTGGTTAGTCCTTCCGACCGAGTTTTACTAACAAGCAAGAGGGGCTGACTTACGCAAATCATCATCTGGCGCCGCCTGTCTTCTCATGTATATTGCTCGCTCTCGTGTCTTTTCCAAGATCGCCACAAACTGGAACATGGCTTGGTTCTTGAATCGGAGCTCAGCACTTGTTCCATTAGCGAGACCTCCCCCAGTTGAGGGCTTGATCTCAAATGAAAGGTAGTTTGCGCCAAAGGTAGGCTGTTCGAATCGAGTGGATAGTATATTTGGTAAAGGGACGGTTAACGAGTCAAATGAGGAATCTGGCGAGGAAGTAAACAAGAACTAGAAGCTTATAAGTGATAAATTAGACCCAGTCGCGATACAAAACGCACTCGGCGATCTGTGATCCATATTCTGCCCGTTGCTTTGAGTTTCTGAGAGCCTCCGGCTCCTCCAGCTGAGCTGTGTCCTTCTGGTGGGACATCGGGGATAACGAGCAGAAGGTCTGCGCCTGAATCGATGGTAGATATTACGTTTTCATTGGGCAGAGGTATTGGTTCCCGAGTCGCAGTGAGCATCGCACAATTCAGAGCCATCGTCGTCGTCGTTGAAAGTCAGAGATGGCACAGCCCGCTCGACGCGGCGGTGCATCGCGTGCGAAATCACGTGCACTTACTCCAACCTTGAAGAGGACTGTGCCTGGCTAGCATTGCGGAACATTGAAGTTGAAAGAAGACGACAACAGCAAATAATTCATGGTCGGCATTCACGTACGCACCCGCTGGAGAGCGAAAGCTCGAATATTGAAGGGGCATTGGTGAGTCACGGTGAACAGTGGAATGCAAGGATGCTCAGGCTGCGGAGGCTGAAAGCGAACATTATCGTCGCATTTGAGTGAGCTTTAGAGCTAAACTCGGCGGGGACCAAAAGAACGGCGTCAATAAAAAGCAGGATGTACGTGAGTTCAGTACGGGGATAAGCCTCGTGGGTCACCAATAATGGTTTAGTTCTATTTGTACAACTTGAACATAGCCTGTACGACGTGGCATCTTCATGAATGCAACTCTTGCAGCGATCTACTGCACACGACCGTTTTCCCCGACTCTTTTAAAGTTGTGGTCGTCAAGAATCCCCCTCTTGCTCAATCGGATAAAAGCTACCATCTAAAATGGCTTCTGGTATTTGACATAAACCGCCTATAAATGATCATGTACATACATAAATGATTTTCTACCATCCAGGGTCGGGCAGCCGACTAGTGTATAAGGGTTCTGAATCTGCAAGTGGGACAGTGCCCGTTCTTTTCCTGCCATTTTTTTTCCTTCCCGAGCCCCGGCGCGACAGCAAATCGATGAGTCCCTCACCCGCCACTCCAAGTATCGATATAGCTGCAACTATAGGACCCTTAGTTGTCAGCGTCGAGGTAGAGGGCCATTGTATTCGATTTTGAAGGTTGCGCTTACTCCTGTCGACGATTCTGGTATTAGTTCAATGCCTTCCTTTACGGCCTATGTCTTCTACAGTTTGCAACATACTTTGCATCTGGAGCGAAAGATCGACCAGCAATAAAGTGTGTACTGATCTTCTTTGAATTCATTCGCACTGCAAGCAGTTTTTCAATCTTTTTACTGACATACTTATATAACCCACAGAGTTATGCTTCTTTGGGAGCTATTTATCGACACCTCCCATACCGCGATGTCATTATACATGCTTTGGGAATATGTTGTGGCATACTTTAACAACGAAACATACTGTTTGACCAATCCATGGCATATAAGCTTTCCCCCTGCTTTGACCTCATTGTGAGTCGTTGACAATCAAGCATTCAGCGGGCCACTGACATGGAGCCCCAAGGAGTGCTTGTCCGATCCAAATCTTTCTTGCCTATCGGGTCAAAAGGCTTTCAGGCTCGTGGACGATATTTATCATTCTGACCCTCTTTGCCCTAACGGAGGTTTATTCGTCTCTTGCTTGCTGTCCGAATCGCTCATGTTAGTAATATTCAAAGGGGAGCCTGGGGATCTCGACGGCGGTCATCATTACAAAAGCTAAGGAGTAGGATTTACAGCCATACTTTTTCCGCGTTGAAAGTCGCAATCTCATATCCGGTTTCTAGCTGGCAGGCGGTACAACCTTATATTCCTCTTGTAACGGCGTGTGTTCATTCCATCTGAATCCTCGTGCATGAACCGCACGTTCATGGCTGTACATTTTCTATGCATAATCCAGATCCAGAGTCTCTGTTGTCGTTACTGACATATCTATCAGGTACGAAACTTTCCAAGTTCGGTGCTCCAAAGTTCAGCGAACTATCCCCTAATGTTACGTGTCCCTCCAGTGCATGCCTCATCTTTTATCTGCGAAAAAGTAGAAATAATTACCGTATGTTCCATACTCCCTTTACTTTATTGACCAGCTCAAACAACATAGCTCCTGGATGATATACGTGAAGACACCCACTATATTGTCTCTCAGCTCATACGCGAAGCCGTCGAAAGCGGCTCTTTTGCAAGTCTTTTCGCAGTACGTCTTGTCCATAGGCCGGCGAACGTACAGGGAAGACGCTGACAAAACGATAGATCTTACTTACTATCACTGTCGTATGTCCCTTATCTTAAGCTGATGGGTTATCGACTCTACATGACCGACAGAATATATCGGGGCATCCGATTCAACTGATCTTCATGGTCTTCTCAATCGTGAGTCTATTGCTTATGCTTTCATATTCTTCTAAACTGTAGACTTTTGCTTTAGCCGATGGGTCGAATATACACGTAAGTAAAGATTGTGTACTACTTACTGCCTACAAGATGGTAGCACTCAACGTCTTAATAATGTCTCGTAGGAACACATTCTTAGCGGTACGTCTCGGTATATACTTTCACTCCCCCTTGTCAAATCAAGGTATGCATTTTTGTAGACTTTGAATTCTAGAGGAAGTTTACGTCGGAGACTACACGAAGATTCCTATTCCGACGAAACCACTGGCATTTCTTTGCAGGCAAGTGTTTTGAAAATTTCGCGCCTGCTTCTTCCCTCATGGGAACCGACTCGGACGAAAAGCTCTGATACTGCACCAGGACCCCTAATTCCGGACCCTCTAGCTGTGGTATTAGGCTCGGAATTTGAATTTTCGAACATGGCGACGCGCTCTTATCGTGCTAATACGCATATTTATACTGGCTTCCATATTGAACATGTTTATCTATACATACTTCGTCAAGCTATGTGGTACATTTTACTTCAATTTAGTAATTGTTGTCTCTAGGATGCTCTTGGTTTTCAAGCTCCCTGTCCTTGACGCACCTTGATTGTCGCGTATCCTATGGCATCTCCACGATAAATTGATGCACTTCAAATTCTCGAATCTCAAACTTCCCTTGTGGTGTCGGCCATGGCGCTTATGCGATATGTCCGGCTAGTCTTATTCACTTAAGATCTAGAAGAGTAGCGATGGTAGGGCGAGGAAAAACAATTTGCACAATTTAATACTCACGATATTTCTAGCTAGTGTTGGGAAAGGTCGGGTCGGGTCGGGTCGTGACCTCTGAGGTCAGGTCAAGGTCAGCGAGGTCAAGGTCAATGAAAATCCTCACGAAAATGGACCCGGGTGAAGTGACGTCAGAAATGACCGAGCTAATTGGCTTTAACAGGCAACAAAACCATGGATGACCTTGGGGTCGATTCGAGGGTCACCGGTCAAGGTCAGCAAGATCCCTCCTTGACACTCTGTAGGGTCGGGTCAGGTCGGGTCGGGTCGAGGGTCACGACCTGACTTTGGCCAACACTATTTCTAGCCACCTTCCGTATCACCACCACCTTATCCAACTTTAAACGACCAGCATCCCTACTAACTCTAACGAATCTCGTCATTCCGAAAAACAGCCAATTCCTTATCTTGGTCACACAGAAATACCAAGTCAACAACAAGCACTTCGGATTCAAGTTCGGATTTTGACTCTCACCCACGACGCGTAGATAAACTAAATAAAAGGCCCTGTCCGTATGTAGGTCACGCCGTATTTGTAGAATCTCGTGAGCATTCACTTTTCTCGAGCTTCCCCATATTGTATTTTGATGATCCTGGTTCATTTGCGCGGCGTTTCTCGAAGTTTCATGCTTGTACTAAATGAATACGTGGGCAGGATATCATAAAGAACATGGGCCGCTGCTCATGTACCGTTGGACTTATCAACACATTCATTCAGACCTGGGGACAGTACTCAGCGTAACATGACCAACAGACTCATGTGAGGGCTACGTGCTCAGTGATGCGGAAACGGCAGGAAGGTGAGAACAATGAGCCCGAACACTGGCGTTGATAGACTAGAGAAGAAGACGACAAAGCGTCCAAACACATGGCTATATACTGAACGTGGAAACCAAAGACACGGCATGAAACGGTACGGATGGAACGTGACAACTCGAAACATATCCTATCTTTTCGGTTTTTTTTTGGCCGCGATGTTATTGATATTGCTGTATATTTCCCCACTCGGGGCGGTATCACTCGGTATCGCTGCAGCCAATCCGACCCTTAGTCCCTGAGTATCCAAACGCCGGCATTCTTCTGACATTACTCAAAGCATACCCAGCATGGAACTTGCCACTCAGTTGAATCGAACCTCGAATCGTCAGGTTGATCCAATCAAAAAACTAAAACTGAAGCACAGGACTCCACGCCAATTCATCCCTTTCCTGTCTCTCCAGCCAAGAACAGCGAAGAGGCTATGATTTTGATACCGATGAAGACCACGAACGTTTAATTATGAAACTCTTTCAGCTCACATCCATACATCCATCACATGCAGAGAGTCGATAAAGTATAAAATTCCCCGAATGATCGTCGCCGTCGCATTTAACACCGGAGTGCCAAGAGGGAGGTAAGGTTTTACACTTAAGCACAACTATATTCGCCAATAGCCCATCTACTCTACTTATAATGAGTCTGAGGCAAGTTTACCGGCTGTCTCGTTCTTTCTAAACAGAAATTTTCATTTTTATTCACTATGCCAGATATTTATCCCATACCTTCAACTATCGGGGCACTCATGATTGCTGTCCAGGCAAGTCGGAATAGTTATCTTTTCGAGTCATCCGTATTCTCAGCATGAACTAGCTTAATGCTCTTCTTTATGGTCTCTGCCTTTTACAATGCGTGACATATTTTACGTCGGGAACTCGAGATCGATTGGCAATCAAGTAAGTCATAATTTTGTTCGCCGTCGTGAACTACTTTTTTGAGATTTGTCTCTCTGTGTAGGTTGATGATCGTGTGGGAGCTCTTTATCGACACTATGCACACTGTGCTGTCGATATACATGCTTTGGGAGTACACCATTGCAAACTTCAACAACCCAGCAATTATCTACATGAACCAATGGCACTTGTCTTTCCCGCCTGCCTTGACAGCTCTGTGGGTCGTCAGGAACCTGGGTTATCTGTGATCCTTACTTATGTGTGCCCTTGCAAACACCAGGAGCGCTTGTCCAATCCAAATCTATCTCTCTTTTCGTGTAAAGGCACTTTCAGGCTCTTGCATCCTGTTCTGGGTTTTGGTGACCCTTTCAGTGATTGGTGTAGGTCTTACATTGCGGTACTTATTTCCTTTCCGAGACTGACTTTAGATACTCGAAGGCATGTTTAAGTCTCATAACCACGGGCATTTTTACGAGTCTTAAAGAGTGCGTAACGTATTGCATTCAGCCTCTCAAGCTTTTAAATCTGCCCATACAGCCTGTCATTGACGAAACCTTATCTGCCCTTCGTCGATTGGTGCGATGCTCGCCTGACTTTGCAGTCTATATAGCACTGAAGCTTCAGGAAAATACAGTACAAGGTTCTTGGCAGCTATCACCGACCTATCAATTAGGTAGATTTTAGTTCCACTGTCGTTGCCAACGGCCAGGATTATAATCAAATTTTCAGTGGCAGTCTCATATATTATTTACGGAAAAGCCGAAACGGGAACCAACGTACGTATCCATCCTCTCTATGAGTCTTTTGTATTTTAAGCTGATCTCTATGTATACAGAAACGGACTATCTTATATCTCGACTTATTCGTAGAGCTGTTGAAAGCGGATCCTTTGCGACTCTCTTTGCTGTGCGTCCTGACCATGACCAGATGTCACGCAGTAGGATACTAACAAGATTGTAGATTTTGCTTGTTATTACCGTCGTGAGTGCGCTACGTATTGGAGACGATACTAGTGGTCGGCCCCAATGCAGTCAACTTGACATCGCATGCTTCAACAGAACACACAACGCCATCCGATCCAATTCATCTTCATGATATTTTCGATTGTGAGTTTTCTACTCTTGGAATCTACGTACGCGAACTGACAAGTTTACTAGTCATTGGGTAGAATTTATACGTAAGTAAAAGGCAAACCAGTTATCCCGCCTGCACCGGAATTCGGGTTCTAATGTTTAATGATCCAGGAATACTTTCCTAGTGGTAAGTATACATCTTGCACTATATTTCACTATATTCCCGTGTGGGTGCCAGTGGATTCATTCTCGATT
Organism: Collybiopsis confluens; assembly: GCA_013368555.1. NCBI lineage: Eukaryota > Fungi > Basidiomycota > Agaricomycetes > Agaricales > Omphalotaceae > Collybiopsis > Collybiopsis confluens. Next base: position 48,581 of record JAACJN010000174.1, on the reverse strand, counting down.
TCGATTTTGTAGAGTTTGAATTCCAGAAAAACCCTGCGCAGGGAGCTTCACGAAGATTCGTATGCAATGGATACACGTTCCGGGTGCGTATTTATATCTCATTTTTAAGCCTCTGAGCTTCATTTATTCGACTTTCAGCTCCAATGATGTTGAATGAAGCGACGGTCGAGGAAGGCCCGGGCCACAGGTTATATTAAAGCCTGAAGGTGGCTGACGACCGTAGCAATATATTCCACAACGTAGTTACTCTTACCCCTCCAAGCTGTCTTGTTGTCGAGTGTACATTCATTTAAATAGTCTAGTGCATATCCCTCGTTGTTGCCCCAGTTCCGTCGTTCCTGCCGAGTTCGGCTGATGCTTCGGTCTTATCTAATCTCGATTAGCCTATCAGAAAACATTACATCATTCTTGATCGGCTTGCGGCGGCTTTTCCCCCGCCAAATTTCGGCGGGTCAATGAGGGGCAAGGTCGGCAAGCGACAAGCAGCCAGCTAGGGTTGGTTTCGACCCAAGCCTATTGTTTTTGTCCCTGAGCCTGGCTCGGAGCTTGCCGAGAACTAGCTCAAACAAGCTCACCAAGCCAGTTCAAGCTCAACAAGTGCCCTGAAAGCGGGCAGATCTACATATGCGTAGCTACCGACTGATCACACTGCATGCAAAAAAGGTCAAATTAATATGCTCTCGAGATACAACGACAGTACAACGAGGGCTGGGAATGTTAATGGGAGGCAACAAGGTGCGACAAGCTGGCGTTTCAGCTTTACGGAACTTGACCCTTGGCATTTGCCGTAAAGCTAACAAGCCGAGGATGCCGGGCAATTGAAATGCATAGTTTACTGATGTAGATTATCACTTTCCAGCTGTTTCTCACGCACAATTTTTTTGCCTTCTTGCTTTTCTGCCTTCACAAAATGGACGCCTCGGTAGGCGAGCCCTTCATACTGTCAACTTATAGACTACCTACAAAAGTTTCGAAAGGCTCGAAGAATCGAAATCCCTTATCCAGCATCTTCGCGACCTACCACGGAGGCGGTGGACATTCTGAAGGATATGTTACAGTCGCGGCTCAGGGAGACGGAGTTCATGTCCTCAATGTGTGTTGAGATTAATTTTTTAAATCCTTCTAACGATTCTAAATTCACTTTAAAAAGCTTTCCACCTTGCATTCTATCACATCCCACACCGTTGGCCCAACAACCGCTTTTTTGTGTCCAGCCGTAACGCGAAGCGAGCTTCAAGGCGCAGATCATATTTGCACCACATACGCAGCGGTCGCTTCGTCGTCGGATATCGCTGAAGATGATTATAATCGTACGATATGGATGTGGAGAGAAAATTTATCGAGCTCTATCGCAGACCGAGCCGCCCAGAAGAAAAAAGCCGTCACAGTACGTTTTTGCCCACTAATTTTTTTTTCTTTTTTGCACCCCGGATTGATCAAATCCATGCAAGGTAGCTACCGCAAGCGATATCGGGAATGTATCTCAGCGATGAACTCCCTTCTCGATTGTTGGTGACCTCTCCAGAAGGTGTCTTAACCGTGTTGCATGGGGACCTTCAAACTCAGTCCACACGTTCCGCTGGATGCAACACCTTGAAGTTCTTCGTACTATCCCGCAAGGAATGCACTTTCTTACCCTCAGGGTCGACGCCTGCCCCTGGTGCTATCATGGTCTCCCTTACATCATTGGAGGGTAGCCTTCGAATACAGGTTTTGGCAGTCGATTCTGAGGACCACTTTCATGACCTCTGTGATATCGCGCTTCCCATTGACGCCAAGGTAAGCTTTTCTCTACCTTCAATTGGTGCTTTGGCTTATTCCGATTTTGTGTAGACTTTTTGCGATCTCTCCTTCAGCAAGTCTGGGGTTTTCAGTGTCCTTGGTGAGTCCTTACCCCACACTCGTGTTGAAATAGATTGTTCATGAATATTCCTAGTTAAAAATGGGACGTGGTCATCTTTCGAGCTCAAGCCCACAGACGACTCGCTCTACCTAAACCCACTCGACACAACTCGCCTCAAATCCCTATCGTTTATTGCTTCGTCCTCGAGTAGTGCGGAAACGACGGTACTATCCCTAGGATCTGCGCATGCTCTGTTGGGAGGTCTTACGGGCTCGGGTTCCAGCCGCGAGATAGTCCTCCTACTCTGGGACCTATCCTTCTCCGTTCTCCTCTATTCAAGAACACTCCCACTTCCCTCCAATCTTTCTGAGAGCAAAGATATATCCATAGCCCTCGTCGATGCCCTCTCCTCATCTAACGCCATCCTCCTACTTTCTCCGTCTACTTCTACAACCTCCGACCGACGAAAATCACAAAACCAGTCAGGCGGGAGCAGCTCTATATGGGTCGTTCCGATGAGCGTACCTCCAACGTCTAGTATCGCAAATGCTTTTGGTCGGGCATCAGCTGCGATACCCTGGCTTGCTGCCTCTCCTAACGGTGACGGCGCGTTGTCGGGTTCTTCGGTCGCCACTCTTTACGATGCTGGGAGGACAAAGGTACTCAAGGACATGCGGACGGCGATGGACCGAAATCAGCCGCAGAACGCCAAGTCAGTGTATTTCGAGTGGGAGAAGGGAGAGTTGGAAAAGCAAAAAGAGTATGAAAAGGCGAAGGAGGGAGAGAGTAAAGACCAATCCACCCTTGTATGTTTCCTAACCCCGTCTTGTTTTCTACATGCTGATGGTTGATTCTTCTATATCTACAGGATGGAAAACCCCAGACGATGTTCACGTACAATTTTGTAAAAGAAGTTTTGAGTGTGTTGTTGCAAACTTCAAAACCTGCGACTGGGAACGTGCCGTATTCTTCTGATATCGTCAAGCACCTTTTGGAGAAGAAGGTTGTGAGTGGGAGTATGGTTGACGGGGGATTACTGAGAGTGTTAAGGATGCGGAATGATTGGGTGTGTTTTTCTTTCCTTCTTTTTTTTTTTTTTTTTTTTTTTGCTGGAAATAGACTGATTGAAATCACGAACACGTTGTTTTAGAAATCGATATTCCTGGCTTTGACCAACGTCGAGGACCTTGAAGAGGTAGAGATCATTGAATGTCTCTGCTTTATACTTGCACGGCATCGACAGCGAGAAACTCAGCGTACGGTTTCGGTTTCGGGCTCGAGCGCGGTTGCGACGGATGCAATGCAGGTTGATGGTCCACCTACGAGTGGACTGGGAGATTCGACGCCGACGCTTCCGGTCTTTCTCGGTGCTGTACTGAGATACACTCATGTGCGGTCGTCGACTGTTTCGCTCCGAGCTGCGTTCCGGAGGTATCTGAGTGATGTGGACGATGTGGTTTGTTTGTTAGAGGTGTTGGATGGGTGGATGGGGCAGTGGGCTGGGAGGGATATAAGGTTATTGCCGACGACTAAGATGGTGAAAAAGAATGAGCTTGGGGTGTTTGTCCTCAAGGATAAAGATGCGGGTCGTAAGGCGGAGGAGGATGGGGATATTCCGTCAATGTTACAGGTAAGCTTGAACCTCCTCTTTCCATTTTTTCAGTACTAATGTCTATCTACATTTTCTTTCTTTCTCTCTCCAGATAACGACGTTCCTGCAATCGATCCTAGACGTTTCTTTCGTCAATCTCATCCAAACGCCTTCTTCGCATCACCTACTCCAAAAGATGGATGGTTATGTCCAACCGCAGATCAAGTATATCGAACAGATGGATGGGTTGCGGGGCGCTTTGGAAGTTTTTGTTAGGGCTCAGGCTAAAGCGATTAAGGACGCCAAGGTTGCTAGTGAGGGGGGAGGGAAAGGGCAGGGAACGACGGGGGATTGGAGGCAGAGGAAGAAGGCAATGTATGAACATGGTGCGATGAATATTGGGTTGTATCAGTTGGAGGAGATCACTTTTTGAGGTGGTGGTACTTCCATTGAAGTGTTATACAGAACATGTTTTTGAGGTGGTGGTAGTTCCATCGAAGTGTTATACAAAACATGGGTGTGCGCAGATGGTGCTGTTCTTTATCTATGTGTACTCGTACTCCGTATTAGGATATTGAAGTGAATATTACAAGAGTTTCTTCTACAAGCCCCTTCCTCCCGCTCCTACTCATTGAGTACTGTAGACTGCAGTAGCATCCTCGATCAGTTCTTAACTGACACTACCGCGGAAAATAGCGCGAGTTGTTGATTGAGTTCTGTAGTCATCGCCGTGAACTCGTTTATCGTCTCTTCGTATTCTGCCATCGTACGAGAGTCTATAGAGTCGGTGTCGTTCCCATCGTCTTCGTCGTGGTCACCTTTGGATGAACTATTATCCTGGGCGGAATCAAGGGTATCTTGGGCTTGGGATATCAGGGATAGGATTTGATCTTTCTTCTGGGAGATATTCAGAAGGAGGATTCGGACTAGGGGACGGACTAGGGGACGGACGTTATCAATAAAAACAGACAAAAACGCTTCAATACTCTCTAATGCCCGGTTGCATATCTCGCTGTAGCTCGTTTCCATCGATTGGAATTCGGAAATGGTGTCGATGACCTGTTCTCTTTGTTTTTTTTTTTTTTTTTTTGGAAGAAAATGAAAGGTTTGGTTCTTGAGACCAACCAGTGACTTTGCTTTGCTTTGCGTACCTCGTTTCTGGAACTTCGGGAGCGGTTGTGTTTATGGTTGATATGGACATGGACACGGTGTGATGGCTACAGTGGAGGCAGGGCTGGTTGGTAGCGAGTGAGAATAATCTAAGGATTATTATTTTATGTACGGGTGGCATGCTGTATTGTCCCCTTACCCAATACCTCTCTTGGACGCTCCCCTGTTTAGGCCCATTCTCACCTTCGCTCGGATTCCCCTCCGCAATGTTCAGGCGCTACTACATCAGCAAAACCCAAAAGTCCTGTGTTTCCTTCACAGGCACTGCCGTATGGCACTTGATGACCATACAAGGCCCATACTGGCGTGACCTGAATTCGGGTTGCTCAGTATGTTTGATTTTTGGCTGGATGAGATGACTGCCCCAGTGCTGAACAGTATGGGGAAAAACGTACAGTATGTAAAAAAATGTTAATTATGCAACAATCTGTAAGTACATGTACAATACAAATAATATAGTGTCGATATGTACAGGACTTCCAGAATTTTTTGCATTCACAGAATACACATATATGATAGACCAAGTACAGATCTGCACATAGTCAATCATAATAACCCATGTTCTGGATACATAAAGCATCATGATGCTTTCTTGCTTCTCAATCACTCGACGTAGTGGAGAATATAGATATATAATGATAAAAATCTACAAAACAGCATATCCTTCAGTATCGAGTACCTCTACATCATGATTGAAGGGCTCCTCCCCATCTTCAGGTCCAATGTTGGAGCCGTCAATTGCATCTCGCTCATTTTCCTGCTCCTCATCATTGCTACTATCACCATTATCATACCCAAAGTCCGACCACTCTCCATCAACATACTTGTCAGATTCAACTGAATCCTGATCACTATCGGCACTTCCAGCCCGGGAAGCAATCTCAATCTCATCCTCATCATCCTCTTCTTCACCAAGTTCCTCTTCGTCAACCTCTTCTTCAGACTCCACATCCGAACTAGCATACTCCATAGGGATCGAAGTTGCTATGTGGGCGCCAAGTGTTAAATCTGGACAAAATCGGATGACCATATCACGATCGGCAAAGCTATAGCAGAACGCGGTAAGAAAACATAAAGAAAAAAATTAAATAAAAAAAATACATGTTAACATAGTATCGGCTGTAGTCTTGGTCCTCTTCGTCGCTTCTACGAGCAATAGAAGGCCCTAAGATGTCTGAGACTTGTCCTACATCAAAGTTAGGTAACAAATGAACAGCGCGTATTACATGGGCTGGGTCAATAAAACCGAAAGCTTGATCATCTGTGCTATCAATAAAACCAACCTCAGGAAGACGCTTGGTCTTCCAACATGATTGATTATCCTCCATGGCATACCAGCGAACCCACAGAAAGTCCATTTGCTTCAACGGCTCGTCTTGTAATGAAGCGTTGACATGATAGATGCCAATGACTCTGGCGTATAGGTACGGATGTTCATCGTCGTCGCTGTCTGGCGAAAGGACCATGATGTCCGAATGAGTACGGGCGTTGATTGAATCTTGGCATCGTCGCAGGTCGTATGACGTGTAGTTGATTCGTAGTACCTTGTGAAGGTACATCCGATTACTATCAATAATGACCTGGCTACGATCCTCTAGTGATATGTCGCCTGAATCGTTTTGGGTGGTGAGTCGACAAAAGAGGTGTATCTTTAATTTACGTAGAAAGTGCTACATTAAAAACAGGTTAGAAACGAAGTGAAAAAAAAAAAAAAAAAAAAAAAAAAAAAAAAGAGTCCACCCGGCAGGCAAAAAAAAAAAACATACCTTCACAGAAAGATCATGCTCATGCTCCTCAGTCCAACGTGAGATGTTGTAAAAAAGTGAGCGATCCATCGAGATGTGGTAGTGAGTCCTTGGGTCCGTGACAAGGAGAGGGTCCTTGTGCTGAAAAGGAACTCGAGGAGCAGTCGAGTTTCGATCCTCAAGACGCTGCTTAATGGATTGAATAATTCGGACGCGGCGCTCGTGGCCGGTAACCTGTCGAACATAACGAAAAACCTTGTTTGTTCGACTGTAGAAGCGCTTAATACGCCTGTGCTCAAGCTCGCCCTTTAAAATAGAATTAATAGATTAATGAATTAATGAAAGGGAAAAAACTCACGACTTGAGTTGAATAACTATCAGTTGTTCCAAACATTCGGATGAAGCGGGCGTAAGAGCCAAGCGCATGTATCTTGTACGTGCTGAGACTGAACACTTTTTTATTAGGAGTTTGAGCAGCCTTTTTGCTCCGCAAAGTCGATCCGCGCTTCTGTTGGTCCTTGGCTTGTCTTCGCTGGCGAGCGCCAGCTTCCTTGGCCAACTCTTTTGTTGAGAAAGCAGGGCAGACATGATTTTTGAAAACCCGTAGCGACTTTCCTAGTTGAGAGGTATGCCTGTCCAGAACATCGAGGGTAGGGTCGGAATGGAGGCGCAGCTTTGCGAATGAGTGGACAGCGTTGAGATCAAATAAGAGATGCTGAACGTTTTTGTTGTGAGTTCCAAATAGTCCTTCGAATACAGGCAGCGAGACCTGAAATTCATATTGATATTGAAAAATAAAATAAAATCAAGGAACGAATAATACCTGTAAAAAATCTTCATAATCTCGAGCGGCAAGATTCTGCATAAGCGAAACATTCTTGTTAATCTTGCGGATAGTGTCGCGACCGAAAGTAGGGATTCTCCGAAATCTACGAACTCAAAAAAAGGATATTCAAGAGTAATTTGATAGCGGACCTTTGATTCATTTCTTCTAAAGACAAGCTACCCACGGAGGTGAGTATCCGTATAAGGTGTGTTAGGACAGCTTTCCAAACGCCGAGTTCGATTTCGTGCAGAACGTCCGACACTATAATGTTGTAGAAGTTGAACCCAAACTCGTAGAATAGGGTAGAAAAAGTGTTCTAAGACAAATCAATTAGCAAAGCGTATCAAAGATATCAGAAAGCTCACTCGTGTAGATGTCCAAGAATAATCCCCTAAAAGATTCTCCACCGCTTTGCTTGAGACGCTATAGCCTTTTTCAAAGATAATCCGACGGGCCCGCTCAACACTACTGCGACGGAAATCAGAATCCACGCGTTCAAGTTTTATACGAGTAATCTTATCTCGAACAGTTCCTAAAAGATTAATCTTCTCTTTTTTGATACAGCACTCGCCACACGGATGGATGCCAAGACACTTGCAGCAAACAAGAAGCATCCTGTCAATAATTAGCGATGTAATATAAAATCAAATATTATCACTTACTTTTCTGGATAGTCTGCCGACCAAGTGAAGAGACGCGGGAACATGCAGTAAGTGAGATTATTACCACAAGTGAGGATAATCCCGTCCCGATATGCCTTCATAAACTCTTCATCGAATAATTTCGCATATATTGCGTGAGGGATTTCACGTCTCATGAACGTCAAAATTTTGTCTGCTGGTGTACATCCATATTGAGATAGATACCACGCTTTAAAATCGTCGGGTAGCTATTAGAAGAAACATGAACTTTTGAATTTAATATAATAATAAAAAGCTGACCTTTGGTATATATGCGACATGGTGAGCGGCGAAAGCAGAAGGCTTGCTACGCTCATACTTGGATTGGTTACCAAAGTACATGTAGATTGGCCACATGGAAGCGTCGCCCCAGTGTCCGACTCGGGTAGCGTCTGACCAAAACATCATCCCAGCAAGAGCACAGGGATGCTGTAGGTCCTTATCCATTGGGGCAGCCATGCATTTCTTGTATTGGTCTAAAAGAACTTTTTTGTGCTCGTTGATGAACATTGGTGAATTATAGAGTTCGCCATGAAGGCGAATCGACGTGTCACTTCCGGGGAAAGACTGCTGGTGGAGCTCGGACGGAGTGTAATGAAATTTTTTTGCAGACGAAGACTGGAATGTGGACTTCATCACCTCAAGTGGCTTCCGAATGAAGATACCGCTGATGGTATAACAAGGTGCGTCAGATTCTCGTTTTTTGAACCCCGAACAAGGAACGGGAATATCTACACTGATTTCCTGCCAGCCATCTTCAGTGGGAAATAGACGCGCGTTGGCCTGATACTCGTCCATCTCACGGAGGACCTTTTTTGTACTGAAATCCTCCAAGTGTGACGGTTCGAATTCGTCCGGACGTATGACTTCCTTGACAAGACGATCCAGATCTGCGATTGATTTTGTTTCGGAACTATACCACCAGGCCATTAAACGCCATACAGTGATATTGAGGAATGGAGCGATGATGTTTTCCTTCAGAGGTTTGATGACCGAACTGAAGATTGACGTAGTATCTGCTGGAGGCGAAACAGGAAAACCTGCACCTTCACAGACATCCTCAATTGGCACCTCTTCATCAGGAATAAATTCAGGGAGTTCCGAATAAATTTGGAACAGTCCAAAACGATCCGGCTTGGTCCTGACTTCGGTAAAAACGGGTTCAGGTTCAGGCGAAAGAGGAGGAGTAGGAGCAGGAGACTGAGCGGGGGGAGGCGGGTCCTCGATCTCTTCTTCCGGCTGAAAAGTGCCAGGCATAGTTCGAGAGAGAGTAGGAAGGTTGTCCTGAAAACGAGCCGGAAGATATCGAGTTCGCCCGGATCGCGAAGGCTTAAGTGCTATTCGAGCACTTTCAGCAATAGGAGCAGGAGGGACTATTTGTGCAGCCGGCAGTGGTGCAGGCGGAGGTGACGGGGAATGGTCTAGCCGCATCTGTAGGAAATAGAATTCAATACGATTAGAATAATGGATTAAACAAATACTTGCATTTGCGTCCGCTATATCCCTATCCTCGGAAAGTTTACGAAGTTTTGGGAGACGACCTCCGTTGTCGGTTATGAATTTAACCTCCCTTTTGCATTTTTTCGAAAGATTTCTATGTTTCATCAGCGAGGAGTGCAACTGGAATTCCTTTTTGCACACGCTACACTTGAACAACGTCATTTTGGTGATTGGCTGGTGTGGAGCGTAGTTTAGTGTCGTTTCGGACACGTAGTTTTGTGTCGTTTCGGACACTATTCAAACAAAGAGTGTAAATCAAAATGATATTTATAATCGTAAAAGAAGCAAACCACTAATTGATACATGATATATACATTAACATAGATCTAATCATCAATATTACTACTATGACTTGGTGTTTGTCCGCCCAGCCAATAAGGACTAGATTCCAGATACGTAGGTCTAACGGTATTTTTCTTTTTGTCCTTGTTTGAAGGTAACACAACATTATCGCCTACTCTAGTTAATCCTCCATGAAGGATCCGGATATTATACATCAACTGATTACCAATATTGTTTAGAGATTTCGACATGTGAACCAGAAGAAGCGCAGAGTAATGAATCTCGAATAGTTCATCATCCAAAAGTGACTCCTCAAATGCTATACGACCGGCCTTTGAAACAACACGCACCCTTTGAACAAAATAATCTCCTACGTCATTCAACTTGACACGTCGCACCAACTTTCCGATATGACGCTTGGCGCTGCCTTCACCAAAGGCGACCAAGTAAAGACCACGAGCGTCAAAGCCTCGGCTATTAACACTCTTGGTAGCTTTCCTCCAAATCTTCCAAGCCGGACTCGAGGATGCGTCTCAGATTGAGCCCAACCAGCTCTGCGAACTCTCGGATGATCCAACTGAAATGTACGGATTTTTCTTTTTATTTTCTACTTATTTATTCAGTTACATAGCAACGCGCTTTTGGATTCTTACGACTTTATGAAGCAACGTATTGGAGAAAATCGCTTTAATAAGCTCTTGCTCAAAGCAATCAAGATGAACCTCCTCGACCGCCTGATTTGCAAGGTATCCTTTCTATTTACTTGATATATGCGCCTTATTCACTTCAAATCTTAGATGAACGGCCAGGTATCCGATGTGATATCTCAAGACGTACGTGATTTGAAGGACACAATCCTTCAGTATGTCGAGGACACTCTTGGCGAAGAGTTGGTACCTCGCATCCCACCCGATGTAAAGAAGGCGAATACTCGCGGTTTCCATCACATCCAGCTGGCTCGTTTGCTTGTTCCAGCTACGAAGCTGGATCCTTTCCTCGTTGATCCGGTTAGGTACGACGTTTTATATTTTCCCATGTTTTTTTGCGCTGAATTTTTACCAGTTTCTGTGCTAAATACCTCGAAGACGAATTGGATGATGGCCGAATCCTGGCCTCTCAACCTCCCTCTTTTTTTTATCCCGACCTTGGCGTTTCCGTTTCAAACGACTTTGATCTCATCTTCGACGGACTACTCCAGGGCTGGTTGGTCTTGCAGGTATCTCATTTATATTTTAATATCAACAATCTACTCAGTTTTTCCGTAGACTATGATTCGCTTGTTCCTTGGGGCTGCAAACGCCCAAAAGTTTCGTGAAAATTTCAAGGATGTTCGCCAAGGTACTGGCGCCGGTACAAAGTTCAAGGTGAAGCGAACCGGTAAAGCCTGGAAGCATCGCATAACTTCTATAAGCTTTCAAATGATTGCTTATACAACGTTCATAGTGAGTTTTCTTACATTCATGCTTTCTTTTGATAAAGATCTTCGTAGATTCGTCACTCTCTCTCAAGCTGTGATGACCGTCGCTCCGAGGAGGGTGGCGTTGTTAAGACGGAGGCGTTCGATGTCCTTATGTCCTTGGCGCAAGATCCCGCTCTCTATAACCAGGCATTTTTCAATTCTCTTGAGGCCTTTTACAAGACGTGAGCTCATTTTTATTCTTATATCTCAAGTTGACGTTTTCACTAGTCATGTCGGATGGATGCTGCCTCAAGAGAAGAAGTCATCTCTTCTAAATGAATGGGATCCTCAATGCGGCCTCAATATCATGGCGCATGTTCTCAAAAAGAAAGCGGAAAAGGTGGCTGAAGAAGAACGTCAGAAAGCGGAAGCTTCAAAGGCCATTCAACAGCAGACTACCGAAACACCATCCGACACGCCAACATCTGCAGATGACAACAATTCTTCCTCCGCTCGTAGTAGCCTAACCCCCCCGATTCTAGTCCAGAGCTTATCGCGTCCAGTCAAACTGCCTTCGATGCCATAGAATTTGAGGACGCCTCTCCAGTCTCGTTGAAAGTAGGTATTTTTTTAATTCTTTTTTTTTTTTTAAGCTCACGGCTCTTGCGTGTAGTCTTCTTCCAGCTCGTCGTTGTTATTAGTGTCTTCTTCTCGAGCATCTAAGACTTCTTGGAAGCATACGGTAGGTTTTCATCTTCAATTAGTCACCGCATACTTGAGGTTTCCAGGTCGATTCAAAGGACATTGAAGAGGGGAACACTCATTCCAAGGTATGAGTTGATGTTTCTTTATATTGTGTACTAATGTCCTTCATTTCAGGATGTTAGAAAAAAGGCCAATGCGAAGTCTAAGCCTAAATCTGACGTCGCATCTCAGCAGGTAAGTTTTATTTCACGGTTGGACGTTCTGAGCCTCAGCATATTTATATCCAAGTCAACTTCTTCAACTATTCAACCTGCCATCTCGGTGAGCGACTCGCTCGTGCTTTATATCTTTTTTTAACTCCTCATATTTTTTATTCTCATAGTCGTCAAGTCAAATAACCTCAACCGTGAGTATTGTTTGTAATTTTATCACGCTCTCTTTTGACTCTCCGTATAGTTTATTTCCTCTAGAAAGGGTAAACGACGCGCTTAGGTGTGATTCACTCTTGTTCACTCAACTTGAAATTGACTTGTTTTTACAGTGAACGTTCCCAGTTTGACACGTAAGTGTTTTCGTTAGATCAGTTGTATTCGGTTACTGATGCCGCTCATTTTAGCGTGCTTGATATCAATATCTTCTGCTTGTCGTCTGCTCGTCATCTGCTATTGTTTGCTATTGCTCTCTCACTTGCTGTTCTCTTCGGACTTTTACGCTAGCCATGTATTATCCATAGGATGGATCCGAATATGATGAATGTTCTATTCTGCTCACCGCGCTCGTGTTGATATTGGGTTGGTAGGTTATGACTTTATGTTACTATTTAGAACGACGCTCTATTATGATTGTTCTGATAGGAAATCATCATGATGCTTTCTCTTTCATTAGAATATCATTATGATAGTTCTGATAATATACTAACATTATGCTGAATCTGTGAACGCAAATACATTATGCTGAATCTGTGAACGCAAGTACATTATGCTGAATCTGTGAATGTAAGTACATTATGATAAATCTGGAAACGTAAGTACGTTATGATAAATCTGTGAATGTAAGTACAATATGTCAAATCTGTGAACGTCGTAACAATCCGTTGGTTCTGTGAATGACCCATCTACTGAGTATCCTGTGCATAGCTCACAGTCTGCCTAAGCTGCCCATAGAAGCCTGCTATGCCCAAACCTGTTATAATTGAGGTGTTACATGCATGGGCGCACATAGATTGGTCTATGCCCAGGCATGGGTCACCTTGACAGGCCTGGCCACAACTTTGGGGTTTTGCTGATGTAGCTCGGCCATTAGACAGACCCATTCAGCCTGCCTTGCTCCTTCTCCCTTTCGCCCTTATCTGCATTGACAGGAGCCAGTGCTGTTGAGTGCCATTCCAGCTTAGATATCTTTGGAGCAGAGAATACCGGAAATTTTTTGTATGAGGTATGGAAGAAGGTGAAACGTGAATGGAAATAATGAGGAGGGAAGGAGGGGAAGGAAGTAAATTATGAGTTTGGAGACACAGGGATGTAGATCTTGATGATCGGGATTCGGTCCCGTGCCATTCCTCGCCCGTATTTGCAAAAGTGTCATTGACAAATATGATTCCAGCTCTTCAATGTTTGTTTTGGGGTGAAAATTGCTCATTGTTGTACCATTTTCCTTGATGAGTAAAGGGTTGTACATCTCATCATTGTGGTAAGAAAGAGAGGAGTCCAACGTAAATGATAATGTTGAAGAAAACAAAAAGGGACGTTAGTAGGAGTGAAGATTGAATGGACAAACACCGGGCAGGTGAAATACAGGGGGTAGATGGGCTTAGTTGGGAACTGAACGATTGAGAGATGCCAGCGGAATTAGCTCCGGATTTGGAGCCAACAGAAAGCATTGTAGATATATGTAGTTGCGTGGATTCTTCAATTAAGCAAGGAGACAATACTTAATATCAGGATAAACCCTGAAGAAAGGTTAAGCTGAAAAAGGTCAAATTTTGCAGGGATCTACTTCAACATACTTACTCTACTAGCAACTTATGTAGTAACACTACCGTAGTCCAGTGGCACAAAAACACAATAGTAGGTACAATGAGATCTGGAAAAAATAAATAAAGTAATGGGAGAATATTCATGGACCTATTACATCAATTTCGGGCAATACATCAATATTCAAAATTGAAAAGAATACGAAAAATGTACGATGTTTTTCTTGTTTTCCACCGCGGTATTCAGCATTGTTCTCAGGTTCTCTGAGCCTCTCTGCCTTTGACCCCCCAAACATCCATGATATAAATACAACTGACATGTGCACCAACCCCTCATAAGGTGTTCTCTGCGATTTTCTTAAATTGCATGTCCTGAGCAAAATAGCGGTAATGATGACATTTCCGGTTCAGAGAATCCAAATGAACACTTGGGCTTACGGTGATCTAAAAACAATTATACACCATTACATTTACAATGGGGAATACTTACATACACAATTGACCACTATTTTGCCTGCTTGGTGTTTTTGAGTTTCTTTCTGTAAAAAAGGCGTTGGGAAATGTTAAGGCCCTTGAGTGCATCTTTGGGGTTTAGGATCTGTTTGATTTGGGACATGGGGGAATGAGGAGGGAAGTCATGCTCCATCCTGGAAATATTTTCCAAATGCTGCAAACACTCTCCTGCGCCTAACTGGTCACCAATCTGTTCAAAGAAAGCCTTTGCTTCGGAATACATGTTCCTAGCTCCAGGATAGTTATGCTCCACCCTACAAATGTCACCCAAACGCAACAGACATTGGGCTTGACCAAACTGGTCATCAATCTGTTCAAAGGCAGCTTTTGCATCTGAAAACATTGTCCTGGCTTCAGAAATGTTATGCTCTACTTCAGAAATGACTCCCAGGCTCCACAGACATTGTGCTTGACTGACGTGGTCACCAATCTGTTCAAAGGCAGCGTTGGCATCTGAAAGCATTTTCTTGGCTTCGGAAAAGTTATGCTCTACTCTACAAATCTCTCCAAGGCTTCGCAGACACCCGGCTTGGCCCGACTGGTCACCAATCTGTTCAAAGACAACTTTTGCATCTGAAAGCATTGACCTGGCTTCAGAAAAGTTATGCTCTCTTCTACAAATGTCTCCCGGGCTCCGCAGACACTGTGCTTGACCCGACTGGTCACCAATTTGTTCACAGGCAGTGTTTGCATCTGGAAGAATTTTTTTGGCTTCGGAAAAGTCATGCTCTACTCCACAAATCTCTCCCAGGCTCCGCAGACACCAGGCTTGGCCCAACTGGTCACCAATCCGTTCAAAGACAGCTTTTGCATCTGAAAGCATTGACCTGGCTTCAGAAAAGTTATGCTCCATTCCACAAACTGCTCCCAGGCCCCACAGACACTTGGCTTGGCCCGACTGGTCACCAATCTGTTCAAAGACAGCTTTTGCATCTGAAAGTGTTGTTCTGGCTTCAGAAAATTTATGCTCTATTCTACAAATGTCTCCCAAGCTCTGCAGACATTGTGCTTGACCAAAATGGTCACCAATTTGTTCAAAGGCAGCTTTTGCATTGGAAAGCATTGTTCTGGCTTCAGAAAATTTATGCTCCACTCTACAAATGTCTCCCAAGCTCTGCAGACATTGTGCTTGCCCTGAGGGGTCACCAATCTGTTCAAAGGTAGCTTTTGCATCCGAAAACATTTTCTTGGCTTCGGCAAAGTTTTGCTCCATTCCACAAATGTCTCCTAGGCTCCGCAGACACCCGGCTTCGCTTGACTGGTCACCAATCTGTTCAAAGACAACTTTTGCATCTGAAAGCATTGTTCTGGCCTCAGAAAAGTTACGCTCCATTCCACAAATGTCTCCCAGGCTCCACAGACATTGTGCTTGACCCAACTGGTCACCAATCTGTTCAAAGGCAGCTTTTGCATTGGAAAGCATTGTTCTGGCTTCGGAATAGCTACGCTCCACTCTACAAATGTTTCCCAGGCTCCGCAGACATTGTGCTTGACCAAAGTGGTCACCAATCTGTTCAAAAGCAACTTTTGCATCTGAAAGCATTGGCCTGGCTTCAGAAAAGTTATGCTCCACTCCACAAATGTCTCCCAAGTGCTGCAGACATTGTGCCTGACCCAAATCATTGGCCATCTGCTCACAGGCTGCTTTTGCCTTCAACAAGACTGTCTTTGCTTCAATCAATTTATGTTCTCGATATAGTATCTCTCCTAATTCTTGCAAGCAAATTGATCTCCATTCTTCTTTTTCTGCTGTTAACAAAAGGGCACTCATATCAGAGTCTAGCAATGTCTGTATTCTCTGGATCTCCTCTTTTGCCTCTAAGCATTTTCCCATCCAACAATTCATGCGCACTTTCTTCCTCATCCATTCAAATCTGCCTGTGATATACAGCTCTCGACTTTCCAGAACAGTTTCAATCAATGAAACAGTTTTTGGAAAGAATTTTGAATACACCGTGATTGAAGTAGGGGCTTTCAGATAATCATCACTGGCTCCCATTGTAAACTGCTGTCTCAGTATTTTCAAAATATTGTCAAGATGTCTTTCTACAACATTCTGATCATTGGTGCCATCTGGCCCAAACTCCTTCATAAACTTCACATAGAATGCTGCAATTTGAATCAGCTGTTCTTTGTCGACCGGATATTCTTTTTGTATATACTCTTGGATTGGTAAAACAAATTTCAAGGTATTGTTTTCCTGATATAACAATGCAAAATCCAAGAGCTGTTTTATACAAATTACTGGAAACAAAGAGTCATTGCTTTGAAATAGACCATTTATATGCTCATGCCATGCTGGTAGTCCATTCGGAAGGTATGAAAGAACCGGCAGCAATTTTTGACACTCGGGATTACTTTTTTTGATCATCATGAGTGACAGATTTATAGAGACATTCACACTTGTCAATCTACTCTCATCTGTTGACCCGTTTGTCAACATTGCAGTTTTGTGTGTCCTCCATAAATCCATCAACTTGTCCAACCCAAGGTCCAACTGTCTCTGTAATTGTGCTATAAGAACAATGGCAAGTGGCATGCCATCCAGCTCCTTCAAAAGCCTGTCCAATCCTTCTGGATTATGTGTTTTGTACTGAATCAGAGATAAGAACATTTGTTGTGCTTCATTGATATCCAATTGAGGTAAACCAGCACTTCCCCCTAGTTTTATCCAATGTCTATTGCCTGGACCATTTGCTGCTCTCATTGTCAAAATGACAAACAGGCTACTATAATCCAACAACTGGTCAATGAAGTTTATGACTGCAGTCTGGCTACCAGTTCCATTCCATGGTGTTTCAAAATTATCTAATATCAGCAAGATTGGCCTTTGGGCCAATGCCAAATATGTCTGCAAGACTTCAAATCCAGTTTTTCCCTCGTGAACTTTTAATCCCAAACTTTGTACTACTGTATGGACCAAGCTTGTAGCATCCACGGAAATTTCACAGGGAACAAAAAAAATTTTGTCATGAAACTTATTTTTGACATCTGCATTCTTGATGATATGCAAAGCCAGAGCAGTTTTTCCCATTCCGCCTGCTCCAAGAATGGCCAAGTGGGAAGGATCTTTCTGAAGCAGTTTTTCCACTGCTTCTTCTGTAATTTTCTCCCTGCCAGCAAAAAAAGTGGGACCAGCAGGTGTTGCTAATTTGATGTCTCTGCATAAACAAGACTAAATCTCGGCGCCAACAATTGAGATTATAATCTGGAAATCTCACTGGTATGTAATGCTAGGGCCCTGAAAAGTCTGTGAGCCAATGACAGTGGTACTCACATGAAATTGGCCTCCAGTTATCTGAAAGTTGTTTGCTCCATGAAACATGTTTGCTGTCATGGTGGTGGTTCAGGTTCAAGAAATGTTTGTCACACAGTCACAAGTGGCAGCTCACTTGATTAATTTCCGTCCGTTATCAGTGATCACGCCATCAAATTATGACTGGTCCGTGAATAGCGTCCTTGGGCTTGTTCGACTTTTGACTCAATTGAATTATTGTACATGCACGCATGCATACACATACTATGTTCTCCGGCTGAGACGAAGGTATTGAACGACCTGCGGCGGACAGCAATCGAACTCAATCAGCCGCAGAACGCTATTTCAGCGTATTTCGAGTAGAAGGAGAATTAGAAAAGCAAAAGGCGCAGGCAAAGGCGAAGGAGGGAGGGAGTGACTATTCCGCTCTGTTCCCTGTTCACACACATGCTGCCAATTGTTGATTCTTTCAAATCGAAGTAGATGGAACACCTCCGACGATGTTCATAATAATTTTACAAAAACCGTTTCGAGCGGTGTTGCAAACTTCAAATGCTGCGAATGGGAATGCGCCCGTATTCTTCTGATATCGGAAAGCCCCTGTTGATTTCGCGAGAAATAGAATTACCAACCGTGACACATCGTTTAGAAATCGAGGTTCGGGCGCTTATTCGTTTCTCCTTTCATTCATCATCGTCGACGCGGAATCGTATTTGTTCTCACCACCTCTCTTTCACGCTGAAACAGCTCCAATCCATCAGCCTCGTATATTCCTCTTTACCAAAAAACAGGGCAGCCAAATCACGGCGATAAAACTACAATCAAGTCTTTTAAGTCACACCGAGCGTATCTCATCTGTGCGGATATGGAGTAGAGATATTTGTAGTGCAAAAAACGAAGGGTGAATAGGATGGGAGGCCACTGAGGGTGAGCCTCGTTCTAAAGGACCAAACAAAGGTGCGTACTGGGTTTATTTATCTAAGAAAAACATACTCAGTATCGAAAACTCACTCCAGGTTTTTGTGTTCTTTCCTTGAGACGTGTCAAATTACCGGTTCTTTCCCTCCTGTGGTGCACCTCGAAACGCAGTTTGGGATTTGAGGCCCTGAGGATCCAATATTCATTGGCCGTGAGTGGTACCAGTACCTAGAATGTGAAGCGCTGAGGTGAGTTCTGTACCCGCTGCCTTTTTCCGCTTCGGTAACCAATCTTGCTGTAGGACATGCGTCATGTGCATGGAATCCGAACGTGTATCTGCAGATGTGGTGCGAGATGGAGGATGGGAGGAACTGAAGTATATATTTTGCACGCATGATGGACGTCGTTTCTGCTTGGACTTCCGGGGTGGATTTATGGAACCCAGTTGAGGTTGAATCTTTCCTGGCTTCCGGCCGCTGCATTTTCAACTCGTCCTCCGTTGATCACCTTCCACGTCCAACCTCGAAACAACCTCGTTTGATCAGTCCCTCGAACATCCGTCTCATCATCCTACAATTCCTAGCTCTACCTCCGCACTTCCACGCAACATCATCCCCCCACTCAGTGCCTCTCCGGACTCCCCTTGCGCCCGTTCTTCGTCATTGCTCTCCCATACAGTGCTTTTTGGACGTCCAAGTTGCAGGATCCCGGTTTTGGCCCCTGTTTTCTTTCGCATTTTGCCCTGCTTGTTCCGTCCCATCCACTTCAGTCCTCCTTGAAGCTCATAACCCGTGCTGAGCCGATACTCCCGCCCTCCAATCATCTATTTCCGAGGCCTCCGTCCTTCCTTCCTTCTCCCGCTCACCCTCATCTCCATTCGCGAGAGTTGTTGTCAAATATGGTTCCAGGTGTGGAGTAGGAAATGCCGAGCTTTTTTGACGAGCTATGATCGGAGAGGTGTGCATGGCATCATCAGAATAGGCGAATACGGGAGAAGGGCGTACGCGAATGACGGTGACGATGAGGACACACGGGATAGAAGGGAGGGGAAAGTGCATGGTACAGTGTACTATGCACTCCGGGTGTGCTCGTCTGTCCACCGACTGGTAGTCCGTACGTGCATTCCCCTGCTCCAATTTCCTACCCATCAGCCCCGCCTGTTTTTTCCATCATCGAAGTGGTATATCACCGCTTCCGTCTCATCTCTCGTGCTCATTCTCATCGGCTGAGCCTGTGTGCTTTCATCGACTACTCCAGCCTCCCACATCTCAGTTTTTCATAGCTGGTTCTGACGGCTAGGCGGGCCTCCTCCTCTCCCAGTTCGTCCTCATCTGTATCCGAAATTCATACCTGGTTATGACGGCTAGGCGGGCCGCGCCCTCCTCTCCCTGCTCGTCCTCATCTGTATCCGACACTCCACATACTTCCATCGACGTTGATGGTACCGAGGCTAACGCTGCATCCTTAGGCCTATCCGTCCCTCTCCTCTTTTTCGCAACAGCAAAATCTTTAATAACAGCCGGATCATCGATGCAGCTTCTCTTACGCGACGACACCGTCGAAGCTAGTATTGGTCATCCTGCCGCTGGCGAGGAGTACATTTTGGAGGTTACTGTGGGTATCAATTTAGGCTCGCTGTCCACCTCCTTGTGTCGGGCTTGCCTTACGACTTGTCAACGACCAACCAACGGATTTCGATATCAACAGGGTTTCTAGGCGCGAGATAGTTAGTCCACCTGCTCTGGGACCTTTCCTTCTCCGATCTTCTCTATTCAAGAACACTCCCTTCCTTCCAATCTTTATGATGGCAAACATATATCAATAATCCTCGTCCATGCCCTTTCCTCATGTAACGCCTTTTCTCATATAACGCCATACTCCTACTTTCTCCGTCTCCTACAACCCACGACCGACGAAACTCACAAAACCAGTCTGGCGGGATCAGCTCCATATGGGTCGTTCCGATGAGCGTTCCTCCAACGTCTAGTATTGCAAATGCTCTCGGTCGGGCATCAGCTGCGACGCCTTGCTTGCTGCCTCTCCTAACGGTGACGGCGCGTTGTCGGGTTCTTCGGTCGCCACTCTTCACTATGCGTGAGGACATAGGTACTCAAGGACATGCGGACGGCGATGGACCGAAATCAGCCTCAGAACGCCAGTTCAGCGTATTTCGAGTGGGAGAAGGGAGAGTTGGAAAAGCAAAAAGAGCATGAAAAGGCAAAGGATGGAGAGAGTAAAGACCGATCCACCCTTGTATGTTTCCCGACCCCGTCTTGTTCTCCTATTCATACATGCTGATGGTTGATTCTTCTATATATACAGGATGGAAAACCCCGGACGATGTTCACGTACAATTTTGTAAAAGAAGTTTTGAGTGTGGTGTTGCAAACTTCGAAACCTGCGACTGGGAACGTGCCGTATTCTTCTGATATCGTAAAGCACCTTTTGGAGAAGGTTGTGAGTGGGAGTATGGTTGACGGGGGATTACTGAGAGTGTTAAGGATGCGGAATGATTGGGTATGTTTTTCTTTCTTTCTCTCTTTCTTTTTTTTTGTTTTTTTCGCTGGAAATAGACTGACCAAAATCACGAACACGTTGTCTTTAGAAATCGATATTCCTGGCTTTGACCAACGTCGAGGACCTTGAAGAGGTAGAGATCATTGAGTGTCTCTGCTTTATACTTGCACGGCATCGACAGCGACAAACTCAGCGTACGGTTTCGGGTTCGGGCTCGAGCGCGGTTGCGACGGATGCAATGCAGGTTGATGGTCCACCTACGAATGGACTGGGAGATTCGACGCCGACGCTTCCGGTCTTCCTCGGTGCTGTACTGAGATACACTCATGTGCGGTCGTCGACCGTTTCGCTCCGAGCTGCGTTCCGGAGGTATCTGAGTGATGTGGACGATGTGGTTTGTTTGTTAGAGGTGTTGGATGGGTGGATGGGGCAGTGGGCTGGGAGGGATATAAGGTTATTGCCGACGAGTAAGATGGTGAAGAAGAATGAGCTTGGGGTGTTTGTCCTCAAGGATAAAGATACGGGTCGTAAGGCGGAGGAGGATGGGGATATTCCGTCAATGTTACAGGTAAGCTTGGACCTCCTCTTTCCATTTTTTCAGTACTAACGTCTATCTAAAATTCTCTCTCTCTCTCTCTCTCTCCAGATAACGACGTTCCTGCAATCGATCTTAGACGTTTCTTTCGTCAACCTCATCCAAACGCCTTCTTCGCATCACCTACTCCAAAAGATGGATGGTTATGTCCAACCGCAGATCAAGTATATCGAACAGATGGATGGGTTGCAGGGCGCTTTGGAGCTGTAGCTCGTTTCCATCGATTGAAATTCGGAAATGGTGTCGATGACCTGTTCTCTTTTTTTTTTTTGGAAGAAAATGTAAGGTTTGGTTCTGCGACGGACAAGTGACTTGGCTTACCTCGTTTCTGGAACTTCGGGAACGGTTTGTGTTTATTGTTGATATGTCATGGACATGGACATGGTTTGTTTGGTATGGTGGTATGATGGCTACGGTGGGGGATGGCAAGACGACGGTGACGTGAACTCCGCTGCTTTATGCTTGTAGTTAGGACAATGACGCCACGCGTTTGGTTTCACGTCAGATGATTAGTGCCGCCATAATTTGTGAGTTTCTGATCCAACGTGCACGGTACAAAGTAAGTAGACTAAGGTACGAGACTGACGGAATTTTGTTTCTTGACAGAGACAGCTTCGGTTAAAAGGGTGGCCTGTCGGATCACTCTTATTCTGGCTGCCGCACTCGCAACTTGTCGTGCTCATTGATCGTTATCCTACGAAGCAGCATCTCCCGAAATTTCTCACTGCCATGCCGTATTGTCCCCTCACCCGAAGCCTTTCTTGGACGCTCCCCTGTTTGGGCCCATTCTCACCTTCGCTCGGATTCCCCTCCGCAATGTTCTGGCACTACTAGCTCGGCCATTGGACAGACCCATTCAGCCTGCCTTGCTCCTTCTCCCTTTCACCCTTATCTGCATTGACAGGAGCTGCTGTTCAGTGCCATTCCAGCTTTGATATCTCTGGAGCAGAGAATGCTGACAAATCTTTGTATGAACTATCGAAGAAGGTGAAACGTGAATGGAAATAATGAGAAGGGGAGGAGGGGAAGGAAGTAAATGATGGGTTTGGAGACACAGGCATGTACATCTTGATCGAGCTGGGGTCCGATCACCTACACCTACTACTCCCGTGCCCTTCCTCACCCGTATTTGCAAAGTATCATTGTCAAATATGATTCCAGCTCTTCAATGTTTGTTTGGCGTGAAAAATGCTCATTGTTGTACCATTTTCCTTGATGAGGGACGGGGTGTACATCTCATCATTGGAGTAAGAAAGAAGGAAGTCCAACGTGAATGATAATGTTGAAGAAAACAAAAAGGGACGGTAGTAGGAGTGAAGATTCGATGAACTTCGTAGCCTTAGTACAAACACCGGGCAGGTGAAATACAGGGGGGTAGATGGGCTTAGTTGGGAACTGTACTATTGAGAGATGCCAGCGGAATTAGACTCGAAACTGGAGTCAACGGAAAGGAGTGTAGATATATGTAGTTGCGTGGATTTTTGAATTAAGCAAGGAGACAATACTTAATATCAAGATAAAAGGTTAAATTTTGCAGGGATCTATTTCAACATACTTACTACTAGCAACTTATGTAGTAATACTACCGTAGTACAGGGGCACGAAAATACAATAGTAAGTACAGTGGGATCTGGAAGAAATAAATAAAGTAATGGCAGAATATTCATGGACCTATTACATCAATTTCGGGCAATACATCAATATTCAAAATTGAAAAGAATGCGAAAAATGTACAATGTTTTTTTTGTTTTCCACCGTGGTATTCAGAATTGTTCTCAGGTTCTCTGGGCCTCTCTGCCTTGGACCTCCCAAACATCCATGGTATAGATACAACCGACATGTGCACTAACCCCTCATAAGGTGTTCTCTGCAATTTTCTTAAATTGCATTCCCTGAGCAAAATAGCGGTAATGATGAGATGTCCGGTTCAGAGAATCCAAATGAAAACTTGGGCTTGCAGTGATCTAAGAACAATTATCCACCATTACATTTACAATGGTAAATACTTACATACACAATTGACCACTATTTTGCCTGCTTGGTGTTTTTGAATTTTTTTCCGTGAAAAAGGCGTTGGGAAAGGTTAAGGCCCTTGAGTGCATCTTTGAGGTTTGGGATCTGTTTATTTTTGGACGTGGGGGAATCGGGAGGGATGTCATTCTCCATTGTGGAAATATTTTCCAAATGCTGCAGACACTCTCCTGCACCTAACTGGTCACCAATCTGTTCAAAGAAAGCCTTTGCTTCTGAATACATTTTCCTGGCTCCAGGATAGCTATGCTCCACCCTACAAATGTCACCCAAACGCAACAGACATTGGGCTTGACCAAACTGGTGATCAATCTGTTCAAACGCAGCTTTTGCATCTGAAAGCATTGTTCTGGCTTCAGAAAAGTTATCCTCCAATCCACAAATTTCTCCCAAACTCTGCAAACATTGTGCTTGAGCCCACTGGTCACCAATCTGTTCAAAGGCAGCCTTTGCATCTGAAAGCATTTTCTTGGCTTCGGAAAAGTTATGCTCTACTCCACAAATCTCTCCAAGGCTCCGCAGACACCAGGCTTGGCCCGACTGGTCGCCAATCTGTTCAAAGACAACTTTTGCAGCTGAAAGCATTGACCTGGCTTCAGAAAAGTTATGCTCTACTCTAGAAATGTCTCCCAGGCTCCACAGACATTGTGCTTGACCCAACTGGTCACCAATCTGTTCCAAGGCAGCCTTGGCATCTGAAAGCATTTTCTTGGCTTCGGAAAAGTTATGCTCTACTCCACAAATCTCTCCAAGGCTCCGCAGACACCAGGCTTGGCCTGACTGGTCACCAATCTGTTCAAAGACAACTTTTGCATCTGAAAGGATTGACCTGGCTTCAGAAAAGTTATGCTCCATTCCACAAATGGCTCCCAGGCTCTGCAGACATTGTGCTCGACCCAGCTGGTTACCAATCTGTTCAAAGGAAGCTTTTGCATCTGAAAGCATTGTTCTGGCTTCAGAATAGCTACGCTCTACTCGAGAAAGGTCTCCCAGGCTCTGCAGACAATGTGCTTGACCGAAATGGTCACCAATTTGTTCAAAGGCAGCTTTTGCATCTGAAAGCATTGTTCTGGCTTCAGTAAATTTATGCTGCACACTACAAATGTCTCCCAAGCTCTGCAGACATTGTGCTTGACCTGAGGGGGCACCAATCTGTTCAAAGGCAGCTTTTGCATCTGAAAACATTTTCTTGGCTTTGGCAAAGTTTTTCTCCATTCCACAAATGTCTCCCAGGCTCCGCAGACACCCGGCTTGGCTTGACTGGTCACCAATCTGTTCAAAGACAACTTTTGCATCTGAAAGCATTGTTTTGGCTTCAGAAAAGTTACGCTCCATTCCACAAATGTCTCCCAGGCGCCACAGACATTGTGCTTGACCCAAGTGGTCACCAATCTGTTCAAAGGCAGCTTTTGCATCTGAAAGCATTTTTTTGGCTTCAGAATAGCTATGCTCTACTCTACAAATGTTTCCCAGGCTCCGCAGACATTGTGCTTGACCAAAGTGGTCCCCAATCCCTTCAAAAGCAGCTTTTGCATCTGAAAGCATTGCCCTAGCCTCAGACAAGTTATGCTCCACCCCACAAATGTCTCCCAAACACTGCAGACATTGTGCCTGACCCAAATTATTGTCCATCTGCTCAAAGGCACCTTTTGCCTTCAATAAGACTGTCTTTGCTTCAATCAATTTATGTTCTCGATATAGTATCTCTCCTAATTCTTGCAAGCAAATTGATCTCCATTCTTCTTTTTCTGTTGTTGACAAAAGAGCACTCATGTCAGAGTCTAGCAATGTCTGTATTCTCTGGATCTCTTCTTTTGCCTCTAAGTATTTTCCCATCCAACAATTCATGCGCACTCTCTTCCTCATCCATTCAATTCTGCCCGTGATATACAGCTCTTGATTTTCCAGAACAGTTTCAATCAATGAAACAGTTTTTGAAAAGAATTTTGAATAAGCTGTGATTGAAGTAGGGGCTTTCAGATAATCATCACTGGCTCCCATTGTAAACTGCTGTCTCAGTATTTTCAAAATATTGTCAAGATGTCTTTCTACAACATTCTGATCATTGGTGCCATCTGGCCCAAACTCCTTCATAAACTTCACATAAAATGCTGCAATTTGATTCAGGTGTTCTTTGTCTGCTGGATATTCCCTTTGTATATACTCTTGGATTGGTAAAACAAATTTCAAGGTATTGTTTTCCTGATATAACAATGCAAAATCCAAGAGCTGTTTTATACAAATTACTGGAAACAAAGAGTCACTGCCTTGAAATAGACCATTTACATGCTCATTCCATGCTGGTAGTCCATTCGGAAGGTATGAAAGAACCGGCAGCAATTTTTGACACTCGGGATTACTTTTTTTGATCATCTTGAGTGACAGATTTATAGAGACATTCACACTTGTCAATCTACTCTCATCTGTTGACCCATTTGTCAACATTGCGGTTTTGTGTTTCCTCCATAAATCCATCAACTTGTCCAACCCAAGGTCCAACTGCCTCTGTAATTGTGCTATAAGAACAACGGCAAGTGGCATGCCATCCAGCTCCTTCAAAATCCAATCCAATTTTTCTGGATTATGTGTTTTCAAGTACTGAATCAGAGATAAGAACATTTGTTGTGCTTCATTGATATCCAATTGAGGTAAACCAGCACTTCCCCCTAGTTTTATCCAATGTCTATTGCCTGGACCATTTGCTGCTCTCATTGTCAAAATGACAAACAGGCTACTATAATCCAACAACTGGTCAATGAAGTTTATGACTGCAGTCTGGCTACCAGTTCCATTCCATGGTGTTTCAAAATTATCTAATATCAGCAAGATTGGCCTTTGGGCCAATGCCAAATATGTCTGCAAGACTTCAAATCCAGTTTTTCCCTCATGAACTTTTAATCCCAAACTTTGTACTACTGTATGGACTAAGCTTGTAGCATCCGCGGAAATTTCACAAGGAACAAAAAAGATTTTGTCATGGAATTTATTTTTGACATCTGCATTCTTGATAATATGCAAAGCCAGAGCAGTTTTTCCCATTCCACCTGCTCCAAGAATGGCCAAGTGAGCAGGTTCCTTCTGAAGCAGTTTTGCAACTGCTTCTTCTGTAATTTTCTCTCTGCCCACAAAAAATGTGGGAGCAGCTGGAGTTGCTAGTTTGATATCTCTGCATAAACATTGAAGATTAAATCTCGGAGCAAACAATTGAGATTGATATCATAATCTGGAAATCTCACTGGTATGTCATTGTACTAGGGCCCTGAAAAGGCTGTGAGCCAGTGGTAGTGGTGTTCACATGAAATTGGCCTCCAGTAATCTGAAAGTTGTTCGCTCCATGAAACATGTTTGCTGTCATGGTGGTGGTTCAGGATCAAGAGGTGTTTGTCACACAGCCACAAGTGGCCGCCCATTGATTGATTTCGGTCCGTCATCAGTGATCACGCTGCCAATCATCAAATTATGATTGGTTTTGGTCAGCGTCCCTAGGCTTGTTCGGCTTTCGACTCAATATGCATTATAGAAAAAAAATCACTTAGGGTTTCAGTACCGCCGACCTACGCCCATGCACGGAATATTATTCACCCCGGTACATCTTCGTTTGCTCTCTGGGCCTTCTCCACGTTGTCTCTTGATACACTGTAACCAAATGAACGGGGAAAACACAGCAGATCTCTCACTGCTCAAAGTTCAGCTGATATTTAGAGCAACTGCACAAGCGCACATCTTATCCAAGTGGGTGTGGCACCTTGCAGAGTGAGGAGATGTATTTCTAGTAGTTGGAGATGTTGAGGCATTTAAACTGATCCTTCCTGAGATGGGCGCTGCTGTCGGGATTGTAGTACGAAGATGTGATTTTGTCCTCGTCATTGTCTATTCAAAGCTCGTTTTGAAATTAGACTTCTTTTTCTCTCTATACTAGCGGTGGATGATTGACGGCTTTTATCCGTATCCTTGTTCGTCACGGCTTTTTGCTACCGTAAGTTCTTCGGTACATAGTGACTCTTACGATGCCGGGAGGACTAAGGTCTCAAGGACATGTGAATATCGATCGAGCGAAATCGCCATTTCAGCGTAGCTCGAGTAGAAGGAGAGTTAGGCAACCAAAAGGGGAAGGAAAAGGCGAAGGAGGGAGTGACTATCCCGCTCCGTTCCGTTTCCTGTTCATGCTGATTGTCGATTATATCATATGGAAGTGGATAGAACACCTCCGACGATGATAGAACACTTCCGACGATGTTCGTGTAAAATATTTTCACAAAAGAAATTTCGAGCGGTGGTGCAAACCCCAAAAGCTGCGAACGGTAATGTGCCGTATTCTTCTGCTAAGTATCGTAAATGACCTTTTGGTTTCGCGAGGAAATAGAATCAAAATCACCAGCTTCGTTTAGGACTCTACATAATGAGGTTCGGGCGCTTATTCGGTTTTCTCTTCATTCATCATCAGCGACGCGGAATCGTATTTGTTCTCACCACCTCTCTTTCACGCTAAAACAGCTCGGTACCTCGAATGTGAAGCGCTGAGGTGAGCTCTGTACCCGCTGCCTTTTTCCGCTTCGGTAACCAATCTTCCTGTAGGACATGCGTCGTGTGCATGGAATCCGAAAGATGTGGTGCGAGATAGAGGATGGGAGGAACTGAAGTATATATTTTGCAGGCATGATGGACGTCGTTTCTGCTTGGACTTCCGGGGTGGATTTATGGAAGCCAGTTGACGTTGAATGTTTCCTAGCTTCCGGCCGCTGCATTTTCAACTCGTCCTCCGTTGATCACCTTCCACGTCCAACCTCGAAACAACCTCGTTTGATCAGTCCCTCGAACATCCGTGTCATCATCCTACAATTCCTAGCTCTACCTCCGCACTTCCACGCAACATCATCCCCCCACTCAGTGCCTCTACGGACTCCCCTTGCGCCCGTTCTTCGTCATTGCTCTCCCGTACAGTGCTTGTTGGACGTCCAAGTTGCAGCATCCCGGTTTTGGCCCCTGTTTTGTTTCGCATTTTGCCCTGCTTGTTCCGTCCCATACACCACTTCAGTCCCCCTTGAAGCTCATAACCCGTGCTGAGCCGATACTCCCGCCCTCCAATCATCTATTTCCGAGGCCTCCGTCCTTCCTTCCTTCTCCCGCTCACCCTCATCTCCATTCGCGAGAGTTGTTGTCAAATATGGTTCCAGGTGTGGAGTAGGAAATGCCGAGCTTTTTTGACGAGCTATGATCGGAGAGGTGTGCATGGCATCATCAGAATAGGCGAATACGGGAGAAGGGCGTACGCGAATGACGGTGACGATGAGGACACAGGAGATAGAAGGGAGGGGAAAGTGCATGGTACAGTGTACTATGCACTCCGGGTGTGCTCGTCTGTCCACCGACTGGTAGTCCGTACGTGCATTCCCCTGCTCCAATTTCCTACCCATCAGCCCCGCCTGTTTTTCCATCATCGAAGTGGTATATCACCGCTTCCGTCTCATCTCTCGTGCTCATTCTCATCGGCTGAGCCTGTGTGCTTTCATCGACTACTCCAGCCTCCCACATCTCAGTTTTTCATAGCTGGTTCTGACGGCTAGGCGGGCCTCCTCCTCTCCCTGTTCGTCCTCATCTGTATCCGAAATTCATACCTGGTTATGACGGCTAGGCGGGCCGCGTCCTCCTCTCCCTGCTCGTCCTCATCTGTATCCGACACTCCACATACTTCCATCGACGTTGATGGTACCGAGGCTAACGCTGCATCCTTAGGCCTATCCGTCCCTCTCCTCTTTTTCGCAACAGCAAAAATCTTTAATAACAGTCGGATCATCGATGCAGCTTCTCTTACGCGACAACACCGTCGAAGCTAGTATTGGTCATCCTGCCGCTGGCGAGGAGTACATTTTGGAGGTTACTATGGGTATCAATTTAGGCTCGCTGTCCACCTCCTTGTGTCGGGCTTGCCTTACGACTTGTCAACGACCAACCAACGGATTTCGATATCAACAGGGTTGCCAGGCGCGAGATAGTCCACCTGCTCTGGGACCTATCCTTCTCCGATCTTCTCTATTCAAGAACACTCCCACTTCCTTCCAATCTTTCTGATGGCAAATATATATCAATAATCCCCGTCCATGCCCTTTCCTCATATAACGCCATACTCCTACTTTCTCCGTCTCCTACAACCCACGACCGACGAAAATCACAAAACCAGCCTGGCGGGATCAGCTCCATATGGGTCGTTCCGAACGTTGAGTATTGTAAATGCTCTCTCGGTCGGGCATCAGCTGCGATACCGTTGCTTGCTGCCTCTCCTAATGGTGACAGCGCGTTGTCAGGTTCTTTGGTCGCGAGTCATTACGATGCCGGGAGCACGAAGATGCTAAGGGCACGGACAGCGATGGACCGAAATCAACCGCAGAACGCAACTTCAGCATATTTCGAGTGGGAGAAGGGAGAGTTGGAAAAGCGAAAGGAGCAGGACAAGGCGAAGGAGGGAGGGAGGGAGGAGGCAAAGACCAACCCAGCCTCGTATGTTTCTAAACCCGTCTTATTTTCTATTCATGCATGCTGACCGTTGAATTTTCATATATAAAAGATGGAAAACCCCGGACGATGTTCATGTACACTCTTGTAAAAGAGGTTTTGAGTGTGGTGTTGCCAACTTCAAAACCTGCGACTGGGAACGCGCCGTATTCTTCCGATATGGTAAAACGCGTTTTGGAAAAGAAGGTTGTGAGTGGGAGTATGGTTGACGGGGGATTACTGAGAGTGTTAAGGATGCGGAATGATTGGGTATGTTTTTTCTTTCCTTCTCCCTCTCTTCTTTTTTTTTTTTTTTTTTTTTTGCTGGAAATCGACTGATTGAAATCACGAACACGTTGTTTTTAGAAATCGATATTCCTGGCTTTGACCAACGTCGAAGACCTTGAAGAGTTAGAGATCATCGAATGTCTCTGCTTTATACTTGCGCGGCATCGACAGCGACAAACTCAGCGTATGGTTACGACGGATGCAATGCAGGTTGATGGTTCATCTACGAGTGGATTGGGAGATTTGACGCCGACGCTTCCGGTCTTTCTCGGTGCTGTACTGAGATACACTCATGTGCGGTCGTCGACCGTTTCGCTCCGAGCTGCGTTCCGGAGGTATTTGAGTGATGTGGACGATGTGGTTTGTTTGTTAGAGGTGTTGGATGGGTGGATGGGGCAGTGGGCTGGGAGGGATATCAGGTTATTGCCGACGACTAAGATGGTGAAAAAGAATGAGCTTGGGGTGTTTGTCCTCAAGGATAAAGATGCGGGTCGTAAGGCGGAGGAGGATGGGGATATTCCGTCAATGCTACAGGTAAGCTTGGACCTCCTTTTTCCAAGTTTTCAGTACTAATGTCTATCTAAAAAAAATTTTCTCTCTTTCTCTCTCTCTCTCCAGATAACGACGTTCCTGCAATCGATCCTAGACGTTTCTTTCGTCAACCTCATCCAAACGCCTTCCTCGCATCACCTACTCCAAAAGATGGATGGTTATGTCCAACCGCAGATCAAGTATATCGAACAGATGGATGGGCTGCGGGGCGCTTTGGAAGTTTTTGTTAGGGCTCAGGCTAAAGCGATGAAGGATGCCAAGGTTGCTAGTGAGGGAGGAGGGAAAGGGCAGGGAACGACGGGGGATTGGAGGCAGAGGAAGAAGGCGATGTACGAACATGGTGCGATGAATATTGGGTTGTATCAGTTGGAGGAGATAACTTTTTGAGGTGGTGGTAGTTCCATTGAAGT
Source organism: Collybiopsis confluens (assembly GCA_013368555.1). Classification (NCBI taxonomy): domain Eukaryota; kingdom Fungi; phylum Basidiomycota; class Agaricomycetes; order Agaricales; family Omphalotaceae; genus Collybiopsis; species Collybiopsis confluens. The sequence continues at coordinate 17,299 of JAACJN010000174.1, read as the reverse complement.
GTTATACAGAACATGGGTGTGCGCAGATGGTGTCGTTCTTTATCTACGTGTACACGTACTCCGTATTAGGATATTGAAGTGAATATTACAGGAGTCTCTTCCACAAGCCCCTTCCTCCCGCTCCTACTCATTGAGTACTGTAGACTGCAGTACCATCCTCGATCAGTTCTTAACTGACACCACTGCGGAAAACAGCGCGAGTTGTTGATTGAGTTCTGTAGTCATCGCCGTGAACTCGTTTATCGTCTCTTCGTATTCTGCCATCGTACGAGAGTCTATAGAGTCGGTGTCGTTCCCGTCGTCTTCTTCGTCGTGGTCACCTTTGGATGAACTATTATCCTGGGCGGAATCAAGGGTATCTTGGGCTTGGGATATCAGGGATAGGATTTGATCTTTCTTCTGGGAGATTTTGAGAAGGAGGATTCGGACTGGGGGAAGGGGACGTTTTCAATAAAAACAGGAGTAAAAGATCGATATCTTATGGTCGTGTACTTACGTTTCTCCCTGACACCTTCATCAAGACCTGGATAAGACAAAAACGCTTCAATACTCTCTAATGCCCGATTGCATATCTCGCTGTAGCTCGTTTCCATCGATTGGAATTCGGAAATGGTGTCGATGACCTGTTCTCTTTTTTTTGTTTTTGTTTTTGTGGAAGAAAATGAAAAGGTTTGGTTCTTGAGACGAACAAGTGACTTTGCTTTGCTTTGCTTACCTTGTTTCCGGAACTTCTGGAACGGTTGTGTTTATGGTTGATATGGACATGGACATGGTTTGTTTGGTATGGTGGTATGATGGCTACGGTGGGGGATGGCAAGGTGACGTGAACTCCGCTGCTTTATGCTTACAGTTAGGACAATGACGTCACGCGTTCGGTGTCACGTGAACTTTGTGAGTTTTTGATTCAACGTGGACGGTGCAAGGTAAGTAGACCATGGTACGAGACCGACGGAATTTTTTTGCTTGAAAGAGACAGCGGCCTGTTGGATCACTCTCATTCTGGCTGCCGCACTCGCAATTTCTCGTTCTCATTGATCGTTATCCTACCAAGCAGCATCTCCCGAAATTTCTCACTGCATTGCTGTATTGTTCCCTCACCCGATGCCTCTCTTAAAAGCTCCCCCATTTGCACCCATTCTTACCTTCGCCCGGATTCCCCTCCGCAATGTTCTGGCGCTACTAGCTCGGCCATTAGACAGACCCATTCAGCCTGCCTTGCTCCTTCTCCCTTTCGCCCTTATCTGCATTGACAAGAGCTGCTGTTGAGTGCCATTCCAGCTTTGATATCTCTGGAGCAGAGAATACCGGAAATTTTTTGTATCAGGTACGGAAGAAGGTGAAACGTGAATGGAAATAATGAGAAGGGAAGGAGGGGAAGGAAGTAAATTATGAGTTTGGAGACACAGGCATGTAGATCTTGATCGGGATTCGGTCCCGTGCCATTCCTCACCCGTATTTGCAAAAGTGTCATTGACAAATATGATTCCAGCTCTTCAATGGTTTTTTTTGGCGTGAAAAATGCTGCTTGTTGTAGAATTAGACTCGGAACTAGAGTCAACGGAAAGCATTGTAGATACATGTAGTTGCGTGGATTCTTGAATGAAGCAAGGAGACAATACTTAATATCAGGATAAAGACTGAAAGAAGGTTAAATTTTGCAGGGATCTATTTCAACATACTTACTACTAGCAACTTATGTAGTAACACTACTGCAGTACAGTGGCCCAAAAACACAATAGTAAGTACAATGAGATCTGGAAAGAATAAATAAAGCAATGGGAGAATATTCATGGACCTATTACATCAATTTCGGCAATACATCAATATTCAAAACTGAAAGGAATGCAAAAAATGTACAATATTTTTCTTGTTTTCCACCGTGTATCATTGTTCTCAGGTTCTCTGAGCCTCTCTTCCTTTGACCTTCCAAACATCCATGGTATAAATACAACTGACATGTGCACCAACCCCTCATAAGGGGTTCTCTTTGATTTTCTTAAATTGCATTTCCTGAGCAAAATAGTGGTAATGATGACATTTCCGGGTCAGAGAATCCAAATGAGAACTTGGGCTTGCAGTGATCTAAAAACAATTATACATCATTACATTTACAATGGGGAATACTTACATACACAATTGACCACTATTTTGCCTGCTTGGTGTTTTTGAATTTTTTTCCATAAAAAAGGCGTTTAAGGCCCTTGAGTGCATCTTTGAGGTTGGGGATCTGTTTATTTTTGGACGTGGGGGAATGGGGAGGGATGTCATTCTCCATTGTGGAAATATTTTCCAAATGCTGCAGACACTCTCCTGCACCTAACTGGTCACCAATCTGTTCAAAGAAAGCCTTTGCTTCTGAATACATTTTCCTGGCTCCAGGATAGCTATGCTCCACCCTACAAATGTCACCCAAACGCAAAAGACATTGGGCTTGACCACACTGGTCATCAATCTGTTCAAAGGCAGCTTTTGCATCTGAAAGCATTGTTCTGGCTTCAGAAAAGTTATGCTCCATTTTGCAAATGTCTCCCAGGCTCTGCAGACATTGTGCTTGACCGAAGTGGTCCCCAATCTGTTCAAAAGCAGCTTTTGCATCTGAAAGAATTGTCCTAGCCTCAGAAAAGTTATGCTCTACTCTACAAATGTCTCCCAGGCTCTGCAAACATTGTGCCTGACCTAAAGGGTCACCAATCTGTTCAAAGGCAGCTTTTGCATCTGAAAGCATTGACCTGGCTTCAGAAAAGTTTTGCTCCACTTTACAAATTTCTCCCAGGTTCCACAGACATTGTGCCTGACCCAACTGGTCACCAATCTGTTCAAAGGCAGCTTTTGCATCTGAAAGCATTGACCTGGCTTCAGAAAAGTTATGCTCCATTCTACAAATGTCTCCCAGCCTCCGCAGACAATGTCAGTGTTGCCGCGGTTCGGTCCATGAACCTAGTGGACCGGGTTCGAACCTGAACCTGAACCGAGGTTCAGGTCCAGGTTCGAGCATTTGTGTGGACCGAACCTTGCGGTTCGGTCCGCGGTCCAGACTACCAGTGAACCTAGGTTCAAGGTCCAAAATCACTCTGGACCCCTGAACCTTGAACCTCCAATATTCGCGGCCACCGCTTGGCCGCCAGTTTGGATCTTCCTTAGCCGACGGGGCATATGAGCCATTTGTGATTGCTACCTCTTACTTTGTTTTTCCTTCACTTTTGATGTTTGAGCAGTGCAAATTCGGAGTAAGATCCACCCATAGAAAGTATGTATAAAAGTTAATGCTGTGATCTGAGTCTTTGTTTCCCCACCATGGGCTCTGGCAGAGACCTGATTGATAAAACCTTGATTGTTCAAGGGCAACATTGTACCAAACCATCCAACCGGCTTCCACAGGAGATAGGCCGTGTTCCTCAGACCACTGCTGCAATATCCTGGATAGTATATCAATTAAATTAACTGCTTATTATATCTTACTTGTGCAGCTGCTGATCCATCACAGACTAATTTGAACAATCTACCCACCTTGATTTTCATGATTCCAAAAGTAACAAAGTACCACTCCCGAAAGTCATTAAGTCCAAATTTTCCTAAATTTTCATTCTTTAACATGATACACAGATGGAGGAGCAAGCAAACACAAGACTCTGAACTCCTTTTTTGAGCCATGTAAACGCGGCAAGGCGAGAACAACTTATTCTAATTAAAAAGTGTTACTAGCAAGCTTTGGAGGTTCGAACCGGGTTCGGACCAGGCGCCACCCCGAACCTGGACCGCTGAACCTGAACCTTAGGTTCAGGTCCAAGGTTCAAAATTTTTTGAACCGAACCTTAGGTCCAGGTTCAAGGTTCAAGAAAATTAACAGGTTCACGGACCGAACCGAACCGCGGCAACACTGGACAATGTGCCTGACCCAACTGGTCACCAATCTGTTCAAAGGCAGCTTTTGCATCTGAAACCATTGTTCTGGCTTCAGAGAGGTTATGCTCCATTCTACAAATGTCTCCCAGGCTCTGCAAACATTGTGCTTGACCTGAGGGGTCACCAATCTGTTCAAAGGTAGCTTTTGCATCTGAAAGCATTGTTCTGGCTTCAGAGAGGTTATGCTCCATTCTACAAATGTTTCCTAGGCTCCGCAGACATTGTGCCTGACCCAACTGGTCACCAATCTGTTCAAAGGCCGCCTTTGCACCTGCAAACATTGGCTTGGCTTCAGAAAGGTGTTGCTCCATTCCACAAATGTTTCCCAGGCTCTGCAGACATTGTGCCTGACCCAACTGGTCACCAATCTGTTCAAAGGCAGCTTTTGCATCTGAAAGCATTGTCCTAGCCTCAGAAAAGTTATGCTCCACTCTACAAATGTCTCCCAGGCTCTGCAGACATTGTGCTTGACCTAAGTGGTCACCAAGCTGTTCAAAGGCCGCATTTGCATCTGAAAGCATTGTTCCGGCTTCGGAATAGCTACGCTCTACTTGAGAAATCTCCCCCAGGCTCCGCAGACATTGTGCTTGACCTAAGTGGTCACCAATTTGTTCAAAGGCAGCTTTTGCATCTGAAAGCATTGCCCTGGCTTCAGACAGTTTGTATTCCATTTTAGAAATGTTTCCAAGGCTCTGCAGACATTGTGCTTGACCTAAGTGGTCACCAATCTCGTGAAAGGTAGCTTGCGCATCTGAAAGCATTGGCCTGGCTTCAGAAAAGTTATGCTCCATTCGACAAATGTCTCCTAACTGCTGCAGACATTGTGCCTGACCCAAATGGTTGTCTATCTGCTCATGAGCACCTTTTGCCTTCAACAAGACTGTCTTTGCTTCAATCAATTTATGTTCTCGAGATAGTATCTCTCCTAAATCTTGCAAGCAAATTGATCTCCATTTGTCTCTTTCTGTTGTTGACAAAAGAGCACCCGTGTCAGAGTCTAGCAATGTCTTTATTCTCTGTATCTCTTCTTTTGCCTCTAAGCATTTTCCCATCCAACGATTCATGCCCACTTTCTTCCTCATCCATTCAATTCTGCCCGTGACATACAGCTCTTCATTTTCCAGAACAGTTTCAATCAATGAAACAGTTTTTGGAAAGAATTTTGAATAAGCTGTGATTGAAGTAGGGGCTTTCAGATAATCATCACTGGCTCCCATTGTAAACTGCTGTCTCAGTATTTTCAAAATATTGTCAAGATGTTTTTCTACAACATTCTGATCATTGGTGCCATCTGGCCCAAACTCCTTCATAAACTTCACATAAAATGCTGCAATTTGATTCAGGTGTTCTTTGTCTGGTGGATATTCTCTTTGTATATACTCTTGGATTGGTAAAACAAATTTCAAGGTATTGTTTTCCTGATATAATAATGCAAAATCCAAGAGCTGTTTTATACAAATTACTGGAAACAAAGAGTCACTGCCTTGAAATAGACCATTTACATGCTCATTCCATGCTGGTAGTCCATTTGGAAGGTATGAAAGAACCGGCAGCAATTTTTGACACTCGGGATTCCTTTTTTTCATCATCTTGAGTGACAGATTTATAGAGACATTTACACTTGTCAATCTACTCTCATCTGTTGACCCATTTGTCAACATTGCAGTTTTGTGTTGCCTCCATAAATCCATCAACTTGTCCAACCCAAGGTCCAACTGCCTCTGTAATTGCGCTATAAGAACAATGGCAAGTGGCATGCCATCCAGCTCCTTCAAAATCCAATCCAATTTTTCTGGATTATGTGTTTTGCACTGAATCAGAGATAAGAACATTTTCCGAGCTTCATCAATCTCCAATTGAGGTAAACCAGCACTTCCCCCTAGTTTTATCCAATGTCTATTGCCTGGACCATTTGCTGCTCTCATTGTCAAAATGACAAACAGGCTACTATAATCCAGCAACTGGTCAACAAAGTTTATGAGTGCAGTCTGGCTACCAGTCCCATTCCATGGTGTTTCAAAATTATCTAATACCAGCAAGATTGGCCTTTGGGCCAATGCCAAATATGTCTGCAAGACTTCAAATCCAGTTTTTCCCTCGTGAACTTTTAATCCCAAACTTTGTACTACTGTATGGACTAAGCTTGTAGCATCCGCGGAAATTTCACAAGGAACAAAAAAGATTTTGTCATGGAATTTATTTTTGACATCTGCATTCTTGATAATATGCAAAGCCAGAGCAGTTTTTCCCATTCCACCTGCTCCAAGAATGGCCAAGTGAGCAGGTTCCTTCTGAAGCAGTTTTGCAACTGCTTCTTCTGTAATTTTCTCTCTGCCCACAAAAAAAGTGGGAGCAGCTGGAGTTGCTAGTTTGATATCTCTGCATAAACATTGAAGATTAAATCTCGGAGCAAACAATTGAGATTGATATCATAATCTGGAAATCTCACTGGTATGTCATTGTACTAGGGCCCTGAAAAGGCTGTGAGCCAGTGGTAGTGGTGTTCACATGAAATTGGCCTCCAGTAATTTGAAAGTTGTTCGCTCCATGAAACATGTTTGCTGTCATGGTGGTGGTTCAGGATCAAGAGGTGTTTGTCACACAGCCACAAGTGGCCGCCCATTGATTGATTTCGGTCCGTCATCAGTGATCACGCTGCCACTGCCAATCATCAAATTATGATTGGTTTTGGTCCGTGAATAGCGTCCCTAGGCTTGTTCGGCTTTCGACTCAATATGCATTATAGAAAAAAAATCACTTAGGGTTTCAGTACCGCCGACCTACGCCCATGCACGGAATATTATTCACCCCGGTACATCTTCGTTTGCTCTCTGGGCCTTCTCCACGTTGTCTCTTGATACACTGTAACCAAATGAACGGGGAAAACACAGCAGATCTCTCACTGCTCAAAGTTCAGCTGATATTTAGAGCAACTGCACAAGCGCACATCTTATCCAAGTGGGTGTGGCACCTTGCAGAGTGAGGAGATGTATTTCTAGTAGTTGGAGATGTTGAGGCATTTAAACCGATCCTTCCTGAGATGGGCGCTGCTGTCGGGATTGTAGTACGAAGATGTGATTTTGTCCTCGTCATTGTCTATTCAAAGCTCGTTTTGAAATTAGACTTCTTTTCCTCTCTATACTAGCGGTGGATGATTGACGGCTTTTATCCGTATCCTTGTTCGTCACGGCTTTTTGCTACCGTAAGTTCTTCGGTACATAGTGACTCTTACGATGCCGGGAGGACTAAGGTCTCAAGGACATGTGAATATCGATCGAGCGAAATCGCCATTTCAGCGTAGCTCGAGTAGAAGGAGAGTTAGGCAACCAAAAGGGGAAGGAAAAGGCGAAGGAGGGAGTGACTATCCCGCTCCGTTCCGTTTCCTGTTCATGCTGATTGTCGATTATATCATATGGAAGTGGATAGAACACCTCCGACGATGATAGAACACCTCCGACGATGATAGAACACTTCCGACGATGTTCGTGTAAAATATTTTCACAAAAGAAATTTCGAGCGGTGGTGCAAACCCCAAAAGCTGCGAACGGTAATGTGCCGTATTCTTCTGCTAAGTATCGTAAATGACCTTTTGGTTTCGCGAGGAAATAGAATCAAAATCACCAGCTTCGTTTAGGACTCTACATAATGAGGTTCGGGCGCTTATTCGGTTTTCTCTTCATTCATCATCAGCGACGCGGAATCGTATTTGTTCTCACCACCTCTCTTTCACGCTAAAACAGCTCGGTACCTCGAATGTGAAGCGCTGAGGTGAGCTCTGTACCCGCTGCCTTTTTCCGCTTCGGTAACCAATCTTCCTGTAGGACATGCGTCGTGTGCATGGAATCCGAAAGATGTGGTGCGAGATAGAGGATGGGAGGAACTGAAGTATATATTTTGCAGGCATGATGGACGTCGTTTCTGCTTGGACTTCCGGGGTGGATTTATGGAAGCCAGTTGACGTTGAATGTTTCCTAGCTTCCGGCCGCTGCATTTTCAACTCGTCCTCCGTTGATCACCTTCCACGTCCAACCTCGAAACAACCTCGTTTGATCAGTCCCTCGAACATCCGTGTCATCATCCTACAATTCCTAGCTCTACCTCCGCACTTCCACGCAACATCATCCCCCCACTCAGTGCCTCTACGGACTCCCCTTGCGCCCGTTCTTCGTCATTGCTCTCCCGTACAGTGCTTGTTGGACGTCCAAGTTGCAGCATCCCGGTTTTGGCCCCTGTTTTGTTTCGCATTTTGCCCTGCTTGTTCCGTCCCATACACCACTTCAGTCCCCCTTGAAGCTCATAACCCGTGCTGAGCCGATACTCCCGCCCTCCAATCATCTATTTCCGAGGCCTCCGTCCTTCCTTCCTTCTCCCGCTCACCCTCATCTCCATTCGCGAGAGTTGTTGTCAAATATGGTTCCAGGTGTGGAGTAGGAAATGCCGAGCTTTTTTGACGAGCTATGATCGGAGAGGTGTGCATGGCATCATCAGAATAGGCGAATACGGGAGAAGGGCGTACGCGAATGACGGTGACGATGAGGACACAGGAGATAGAAGGGAGGGGAAAGTGCATGGTACAGTGTACTATGCACTCCGGGTGTGCTCGTCTGTCCACCGACTGGTAGTCCGTACGTGCATTCCCCTGCTCCAATTTCCTACCCATCAGCCCCGCCTGTTTTTCCATCATCGAAGTGGTATATCACCGCTTCCGTCTCATCTCTCGTGCTCATTCTCATCGGCTGAGCCTGTGTGCTTTCATCGACTACTCCAGCCTCCCACATCTCAGTTTTTCATAGCTGGTTCTGACGGCTAGGCGGGCCTCCTCCTCTCCCTGTTCGTCCTCATCTGTATCCGAAATTCATACCTGGTTATGACGGCTAGGCGGGCCGCGTCCTCCTCTCCCTGCTCGTCCTCATCTGTATCCGACACTCCACATACTTCCATCGACGTTGATGGTACCGAGGCTAACGCTGCATCCTTAGGCCTATCCGTCCCTCTCCTCTTTTTCGCAACAGCAAAAATCTTTAATAACAGTCGGATCATCGATGCAGCTTCTCTTACGCGACAACACCGTCGAAGCTAGTATTGGTCATCCTGCCGCTGGCGAGGAGTACATTTTGGAGGTTACTATGGGTACCAATTTAGGCTCGCTGTCCACCTCCTTGTGTCGGGCTTGCCTTACGACTTGTCAACGACCAACCAACGGATTTCGATATCAACAGGGTTGCCAGGCGCGAGATAGTCCACCTGCTCTGGGACCTATCCTTCTCCGATCTTCTCTATTCAAGAACACTCCCACTTCCTTCCAATCTTTCTGATGGCAAATATATATCAATAATCCCCGTCCATGCCCTTTCCTCATATAACGCCATACTCCTACTTTCTCCGTCTCCTACAACCCACGACCGACGAAAATCACAAAACCAGCCTGGCGGGATCAGCTCCATATGGGTCGTTCCGAACGTTGAGTATTGTAAATGCTCTCTCGGTCGGGCATCAGCTGCGATACCGTTGCTTGCTGCCTCTCCTAATGGTGACAGCGCGTTGTCAGGTTCTTTGGTCGCGAGTCATTACGATGCCGGGAGCACGAAGATGCTAAGGGCACGGACAGCGATGGACCGAAATCAACCGCAGAACGCAACTTCAGCATATTTCGAGTGGGAGAAGGGAGAGTTGGAAAAGCGAAAGGAGCAGGACAAGGCGAAGGAGGGAGGGAGGGAGGAGGCAAAGACCAATCCAGCCTCGTATGTTTCTAAACCCGTCTTATTTTCTATTCATGCACGGTGATCGTTGATTTTTCATATATACAGGATGGAAAACCCACGACGATGTTCATGTACAATTTTGTAAACGAGGTTTTGAGTGTGGTGTTGCAAACTTCAAAACCTGCGACTGGGAACGTGCCGTATTCTTCTGATATCGTAAAGCACCTTTTGGAGCAGAAGGTTGTGAGTGGGAGTATAATTGACGGGGGATTACTGAGAGTGTTAAGGATGCGGAATGATTGGGTATGTTTTTCTTTCCTTCTTTTTTTTTTTTTTGCTGGAAATAGACTGATTGAAATCATGAACACGTTTTTAGAAATCGATATTCCTGGCTTTGACCAACGTCGAGGACCTTGAAGAGGTAGAGATCATTGAATGTCTCTGCTTTATACTTGCACGGCATCGACAGCGACAAACTCAGCGTACGGTTTCGGTTTCGGGCTCGAGCGCGGTTGCGACGGATGCAATGCAGGTTGATGGTCCACCTACGAGTGGACTGGGAGATTTGACGCCGACGCTTCCGGTCTTTCTCGGTGCTGTACTGAGATACACTCATGTGCGGTCGTCGACCGTTTCGCTCCGAGCTGCGTTCCGGAGGTATCTGAGTGATGTGGACAGTGTGGTTTGTTTGTCAGAGGTGTTGGATGGGGCAGTGGGCTGGGAGGGATATAAGGTTATTGCCGACGACTAAGATGGTGAAGAAGAACGAGCTTGGGGTGTTTGTGCTGAGAGATAAAGATGGGTGGTGGGAAGGTGGAGGAGGATGGGGATATTCCGTCAATGTTACAGGTAAGCTTGGACCTCCTTTTTCCAAGTTTTCAGTACTAATGTTTATCTAGAATTTTCTCTCTCTCTCTCTCTCCAGATAACGACGTTCCTGCAATCGATCCTAGACGTTTCTTTCGTCAACCTCATCCAAACGCCTTCCTCGCATCACCTACTTTAAAAGATGGATGGTTATGTCCAACCGCAGATCAAGTATATCGAACAGATGGATGGGTTGCAGGGCGCTTTGGAGCTGTAGCTCGTTTCCATCGATTGAAATTCGGAAATGGTGTCGATGACCTGTTCTCTTTTTTTTTTTTTTTTGGAAGAAAATGTAAGGTTTGGTTCTGCGACGGACAAGTGACTTGGCTTACCTCGTTTCTGGAACTTCGGGAACGGTTTGTGTTTATTGTTGATATGGACATGGACATAGTTTGTTTGGTATGGTGGTATGATGGCTACGGTGGGGGATGGCAAGACGACGGTGACGTGAACTCCGCTGCTTTATGCTTGTAGTTAGGACAATGACGCCACGCGTTTGGTTTCACGTCAGATGATTAGTGCCGCCATAATTTGTGAGTTTCTGATCCAACGTGCACGGTACAAAGTAAGTAGACCATGGTACGAGACTGACGGAATTTTGTTTCTTGACAGAGACAGCTTCGGTTAAAAGGGTGGCCTGTCGGATCACTCTTATTCTGGCTGCCGCACTCGCAACTTGTCGTGCTCATTGATCGTTATCCTACGAAGCAGCATCTCCCGAAATTTCGCCGTATTGTCCCCTCACCCGAAGCCTTTCTTGGACGCTCCCCTGTTTGGGCCCATTCTCACCTTCGCTCGGATTCCCCTCCGCAATGTTCTGGCGCTACTAGCTCGGCCATTGGACAGACCCATTCAGCCTGCCTTGCTCCTTCTCCCTCTCACCCTTATCTGCATTGACAGGAGCTGCTGTTCAGTGCCATTCCAGCTTTGATATCTCTGGAGCAGAGAATGCTGACAAATCTTTGTATGAACTATCGAAGAAGGTGAAACGTGAATGGAAATAATGAGAAGGGGAGGAGGGGAAGGAAGTAAATGATGGGTTTGGAGACACAGGCATGTACATCTTGATCGAGCTGGGGTCCGATCACCTACACCTACTACTCCCGTGCCCTTCCTCACCCGTATTTGCAAAGTATCATTGTCAAATATGATTCCAGCTCTTCAATGTTTGTTTGGCGTGAAAAATGCTCATTGTTGTACCATTTTCCTTGATGAGGGACGGGGTGTACATCTCATCATTGGAGTAAGAAAGAAGGAAGTCCAACGTGAATGATAATGTTGAAGAAAACAAAAAGGGACGGTAGTAGGAGTGAAGATTCAATGAACTTCGTAGCCTTAGTACAAACACCGGGCAGGTGAAATACAGGGGGGTAGATGGGCTTAGTTGGGAACTGTACTATTGAGAGATGCCAGCGGAATTAGACTCGAAACTGGAGTCAACGGAAAGGAGTGTAGATATATGTAGTTGCGTGGATTTTTGAATTAAGCAAGGAGACAATACTTAATATCAGGATAAAAGCTGCAAAAAGGTTAAATTTTGCAGGGATCTATTTCAACATACTTACTACTAGCAACTTATGTAGTAATACTACCGTAGTACAGGGGCACGAAAATACAATAGTAAGTACAGTGGGATCTGGAAGAAATAAATAAAGTAATGGCAGAATATTCATGGACCTATTACATCAATTTCGGGCAATACATCAATATTCAAAATTGAAAAGAATGCGAAAAATGTACAATGTTTTTTTGTTTTCCACCGTGGTATTCAGAATTGTTCTCTGAGCCTCTCTGCCTTGGACCTCCCAAACATCCATGGTATAAATACAACCGACATGTGCACTAACCCCTCATAAGGTGTTCTCTGCAATTTTCTTAAATTGCATTTCCTGAGCAAAATAGCGGTAATGATGAGATGTCCGGTTCAGAGAATCCAAATGAAAACTTGGGCTTGCAGTGATCTAAGAACAATTATACACCATTACATTTACAATGGGGAATACTTACATACACAATTGACCACTATTTTGCCTGCTTGGTGTTTTTGAGTTTTTTTCCGTGAAAAAGGCGTTGGAGAATATTAAGGCCCTTGAGTGCATCTTTGAGGTTTGGGATCTGTTTATTTTTGGACGTGGGGGAATCGGGAGGGATGTCATTCTCCATTGTGGAAATATTTTCCAAATGCTGCAGACACTCTCCTGCACCTAACTGGTCACCAATCTGTTCAAAGAAAGCCTTTGCTTCTGAATACATTTTCCTGGCTCCAGGATAGCTATGCTCCACCCTACAAATGTCACCCAAACGCAACAGACATTGGGCTTGACCAAACTGGTGATCAATCTGTTCAAACGCAGCTTTTGCATCTGAAAGCATTGTTCTGGCTTCAGAAAAGTTATCCTCCAATCCACAAATTTCTCCCAAACTCTGCAAACATTGTGCTTGAGCCCACTGGTCACCAATCTGTTCAAAGGCAGCCTTTGCATCTGAAAGCATTTTCTTGGCTTCGGAAAAGTTATGCTCTACTCCACAAATCTCTCCAAGGCTCCGCAGACACCAGGCTTGGCCCGACTGGTCGCCAATCTGTTCAAAGACAACTTTTGCAGCTGAAAGCATTGACCTGGCTTCAGAAAAGTTATGCTCTACTCTAGAAATGTCTCCCAGGCTCCACAGACATTGTGCTTGACCCAACTGGTCACCAATCTGTTCCAAGGCAGCCTTGGCATCTGAAAGCATTTTCTTGGCTTCGGAAAAGTTATGCTCTACTCCACAAATCTCTCCAAGGCTCCGCAGACACCAGGCTTGGCCTGACTGGTCACCAATCTGTTCAAAGACAACTTTTGCATCTGAAAGCATTGACCTGGCTTCAGAAAAGTTATGCTCCATTCCACAAATGGCTCCCAGGCTCTGCAGACATTGTGCTCGACCCAGCTGGTTACCAATCTGTTCAAAGGAAGCTTTTGCATCTGAAAGCATTGTTCTGGCTTCAGAATAGCTACGCTCTACTCGAGAAAGGTCTCCCAGGCTCTGCAGACAATGTGCTTGACCGAAATGGTCACCAATTTGTTCAAAGGCAGCTTTTGCATCTGAAAGCATTGTTCTGGCTTCAGTAAATTTATGCTGCACACTACAAATGTCTCCCAAGCTCTGCAGACATTGTGCTTGACCTGAGGGGTCACCAATCTGTTCAAAGGCAGCTTTTGCATCTGAAAACATTTTCTTGGCTTCGGCAAAGTTTTTCTCCATTCCACAAATGTCTCCCAGGCTCCGCAGACACCCGGCTTGGCTTGACTGGTCACCAATCTGTTCAAAGACAACTTTTGCATCTGAAAGCATTGTTTTGGCTTCAGAAAAGTTACGCTCCATTCCACAAATGTCTCCCAGGCGCCACAGACATTGTGCTTGACCCAAGTGGTCACCAATCTGTTCAAAGGCAGCTTTTGCATCTGAAAGCATTTTTTTGGCTTCAGAATAGCTATGCTCTACTCTACAAATGTTTCCCAGGCTCCGCAGACATTGTGCTTGACCAAAGTGGTCCCCAATCCCTTCAAAAGCAGCTTTTGCATCTGAAAGCATTGCCCTAGCCTCAGACAAGTTATGCTCCACCCCACAAATGTCTCCCAAACACTGCAGACATTGTGCCTGACCCAAATTATTGTCCATCTGCTCAAAGGCACCTTTTGCCTTCAATAAGACTGTCTTTGCTTCAATCAATTTATGTTCTCGATATAGTATCTCTCCTAATTCTTGCAAGCAAATTGATCTCCATTCTTCTTTTTCTGTTGTTGACAAAAGAGCACTCATGTCAGAGTCTAGCAATGTCTGTATTCTCTGGATCTCTTCTTTTGCCTCTAAGTATTTTCCCATCCAACAATTCATGCGCACTCTCTTCCTCATCCATTCAATTCTGCCCGTGATATACAGCTCTTGATTTTCCAGAACAGTTTCAATCAATGAAACAGTTTTTGAAAAGAATTTTGAATAAGCTGTGATTGAAGTAGGGGCTTTCAGATAATTTTCACTGGCTCCTATTGTAAACTGCTGTCTCAGTATTTTCAAAATATTGTCAAGATGTCTTTCTACAACATTCTGATCATTGGTGCCATCTGGCCCAAACTCCTTCATAAACTTCACATAAAATGCTGCAATTTGATTCAGCTGTTCTTTGTCTGCTGGATATTCCCTTTGTATATACTCTTGGATTGGTAAAACAAATTTCAAGGTATTGTTTTCCTGATATAACAATGCAAAATCCAAGAGCTGTTTTATACAAATTACTGGAAACAAAGAGTCATTGCTTTGAAATAGACCATTTACATGCTCATTCCATGCTGGTAGTCCATTTGGAAGGTATGAAAGAACCGGCAGCAATTTTTGACACTCGGGATTACTTTTTTTGATCATCTTGAGTGACAGATTTATAGAGACATTCACACTTGTCAATCTACTCTCATCTGTTGACCCATTTGTCAACATTGCGGTTTTGTGTTTCCTCCATAAATCCATCAACTTGTCCAACCCAAGGTCCAACTGCCTCTGTAATTGTGCTATAAGAACAATGGCAAGTGGCATGCCATCCAGCTCCTTCAAAATCCAATCCAATCTTTCTGGATTATGTGTTTTGGACTGAATCAGAGATAAGAACATTTTCCGAGCTTCATCAATCTCCAATTGAGGTAAACCAGCACTTCCCCCTAGTTTTATCCAATGTCTATTGCCTGGACCATTTGCTGCTCTCATTGTCAAAATGACAAACAGGCTACTATAATCCAGCAAACTGGTCAACAAAGTTTATGAGTGCAGTCTGGCTACCAGTCCCATTCCATGGTGTTTCAAAATTATCTAATACCAGCAAGATTGGCCTTTGGGCCAATGCCAAATATGTCTGCAAGACTTCAAATCCAGTTTTTCCCTCATGAACTTTTAATCCCAAACTTTGCACTACTGTATGGACTAAGCTTGTAGCATCCACAGAAATTTCGCAGGGAACAAAAAAAATTTTGTCCTGGAACTTATTTTTGACATCTGCATTCCTGATGATATGCAAAGCCAGAGCAGTTTTTCCCATTCCGCCTGCTCCAAGAATGGCCAAGTGAGCAGGTTCCTTCTGAAGCAGTTTTTCAACTGCTTCTTCTGTAATGTTCTCTCTGCCGGCAAAAAAAGTGGGAGCAGCTGGAGTTGCTAGTTTGATATCTCTGCATAAACATTGAAGATTAAATCTCGGAGCAAACAATTGAGATTGATATCATAATCTGGAAATCTCACTGGTATGTCATGGTAGGGCCCTGAAACGGCTGTGAACCAGTGGTCGTGGTGTTCACATGAAATTGGCCTCCAGTAATCTGAAAGTTGTTCGCTCCATGAAACATGTTTGCTGTCATGGTGGTGGTTCAGGTTCAAGAGGTGTTTGTCACACAGCCACAAGTGGCAGCTCATTAATTGATTTCGGTCCGTCATCAGTGATCACGCTGCCACTGCTAATCCTCAAATTATGATTGGTTTTGGTCCGTGAATAGCGTCCCTAGGCTTGTTCGGCTTTCGACTCAATATGCATTATAGAAAAAAATTTCACTTTAGGGTTTAAGTACCGCCGACCTACGACTGCTTTTTCCCATTGCACCCGGATATATTATTCACCCCGTTGTCTCTAAATACACTGCAACCAAATGAACGGGGAAAAAACACAGCAGATCTTTCACTGCTCAAAATTCAGCTCATATTGAGGGCAACTGCACAAGTGTAACATCTTATCCACCCGGTGTGGCACCTCGCAGAGTGAGGAGATGTATTTCTAGTAGTTGGGGATGTTGAGGCATTTAAACCGATGCTTCCTGAGATGGGCGCTGCCGTCGGGAATGTAGTACGAAGATGTGATTTTGTCCTCGTCATTGTCTATTCAAAGCTCGTTTTGAAATTTTCTCTTCATTCATCAATCATCAGCGACGCGGAATCGTATCTGTTCTCACCACCTCTCTTTCACGCTAGAACAACTCCAATCCATCAGCCTCGTATATCCCTTAACAGCGCAGCCAAATCACGGCGATAAAACTACAATCAAGTCTTTTGAGTCACACCGAACGTATCTCATCCGTGCGGGTATGGAGTAGAGATATATTTGCAGTGCACAAAACGAAGGGTAAATGTGGTGGGAGGCCGCTGAGGGTGAGCCTCGTTTTTGAAGGACCAAACAAAGGTGCGTACTTGGTTTAATTGGTTTATTTATGCAAGAAAAAGTCCTCAGTATCGAAAACTCACCGCAGTTTTTTTGTGTTCCTTCCTTGAGACGTGTCGAATTGCCAGTCTTTTGTCCCCCTCCTGTGGTATTCCATCCTACTCTTGGTGCACTTCGATACGCAGTTCGGGAACTGAGGAATGATGGCTATGAATGGTACCAGTAACCTAAGTAGAATGTGAAGCTTGAAGCGCTGAGGTGAGTTCTGTACCCGCTGCCTTTTTTGCGCCTCGGTATCCGATCTTGCTGTAGGACATACGTTATGGGACTGGAACGTGTATCTGCAGAATGTAATTGGTGAGTTTTTTGTCCTGAGTGCGAGATGGAAGATTGGAGGGACTGATGTATATTTTTTTTGCAGACATGAAGGACGTTTCTGCTCGGACTTCCGGGCGTTTGGAAGTATTATGGAAGCCAGTTAACGTTGAATCTTTCTGGCTTCCGGCCGCTGCATTTGCAACTCGTCCTCTCATTGATCACCTTCCACGTCCGACCTCGAAACAACCTCGTTTAATCAGCCCCTCGAACATCCGTGTCATCATCCTACAATTCCTAGCTCTACCTCCGCACTTCCACGCAACATCATCCCCCCACTCAG